>JAEIIL010027212.1:0-18761 GCA_018905715.1 Drosophila lini
AAAAATAGTTTTAAATATGATAATGATAATAATATATTTTCTTTTTAACATAGTTATAAAGTCAGAACTCTTATTCTCTATTTTTTGAGGCAAGTCACTAAATACTCTCAGAAGTATATTGAATAATTATACAAAAAGCTATAGTTAGGATATTCATAGCAGCCTCGTGCCGAAATTGACAACACTCATTCTCATTCAAATTGAAACATATTTCAATTATATTTTATGTGTGTTTTTATTGTTTGCTAGGCGGTCCACGCGTATGATTGGTTCCGAATGTAACTAAATCCGATGATTGCCTTGTTTCGACCTTGAACACAAACTCTGTCCGAATTTATGTGTTTATTATCCGACACGAGGGAGACATTGCGTTGCATACTTTCTGGCGGGAAGACCAATGAAATGGCGGAAGCGGAAACAGCTAACAGCGCGCTAGTGTTTGCTTAATTCCGTTTCTTGCTGATTTTATGGATGGATTTTATGCCCAAAAGTGTTCATGCTCTGCGGCCAGCAGGACAGCATTTGTTGACATTTTCGCAGCCAAGGTCTGACGTAAACAGGATATTTCCAGAAATTGTTTACGACTGGAATTGATGGCGTCGCGCAACCGATTAGGAGGCCGCTCGAAAGTCAATCAGAATCACTCAAATGGCCCGTATCCAATACGCAAAAATGATGACGCCATATGTAGCGGCCGGGACGGTGGTACGGTGGCCCATGGGAGTGCATAAATTTCGATTCGGCATCGCTGAGTTATCGCCATCATTCGCACAATAAATGACAATATTTGGCTGCAGCAATGGCAGTTCAAGTTGTGCCTCAATAATCCGATGCTGCCATGACAGCGATTTATCTTTATATGGCAAGTGTTTCGATTTGATTTCGCTCGTAAATCGCCGTCCTGCTGGCCCCGGCTAGTTCTGCCACGCTTAAAGCCAAATATCAGTTAGCCAGAATCTTTAAGAACCATTTAGCAGCCACACGCCAAGGTCACACAATTGACTTGTCTGGCAAACTATTAATGCATTGTACGGGGCCCCATTGAGACGAGATAATGAACATCTCGGACGGATCCAGCAGACGGCCAACTTCTGAAGCTCTGGAACTGTAACAGCTGCAGGCGTTTAAATTGGCCATCCGACCGGAGTTGGCTGCCAATGCAAGCCATAGCGCCATAGCCATCTCCATCTCATTTGGCCTTTGTCTATGCCCCTGTGTGCCATAAAGTTGGCTCCTCCGCCGCACTCTTCCGCAAATGTGGGCACTTGGAGAAAATGCGGGGAAAATATTTAGATAAAAAAATAAAATAGAATTACAAATAAAAGAAACCCAAAGATAGATAAGAAATATTTATAAATATTAAGAGTTTAGGTCTGTGGAAGTTAATAATTAATATTTAAAAATATTTTACAAACTAAAAACTAAAATTTTTCTCATTTTTTAAAGTGTATAAACTGTTGGCCTAGGGCCAGGGCAAAACTTATTTCGCCTCCTTTACCAGTAAAGGGGCTAGAGCAACTCGTTTGTAATCAAAATAAAAGCAGCTTTAAATTAAACGCTTTCACATTTAGATTCCTACGAATTTATATCTTCAGTTTGGTTAAAGGCTCAGACACAAACTTAACTCTAGTTTTATTAAAAGCAATTAAACTAATTTAGACTTTTTTGTGTCCTCTACAGCTTAATAACATTTATAGATCACAGACAATCTGTAAAAATGCCTGCTCTTGATTGCCATTCATATGCACTTACTGGCTGCTCGTTCGATAAAAAATAATTGCCGAGAACATCATAAAATCCTAGTGTCAGTAGCCCCCGAAAAATCTCACGTTCGGGTGTTTACTGTTGCTATCACACATCTGAAATGGCAGTCATATGGCATATAAAGTCCCAATTTGCTGCAGGGACACTTTTACGACCACAAAACCTGTTGAAGCGAATTGTAATGGCTTAAGAATGAAATAAATTAATTGGCGACCTGACGAAATTACTTCATTAGCTGCTAATTGAATTGGCTCTCTACGAGGGAAATCGGTCGGCAGGTTGGGCTCTCGGACAAGATTAATATTGCACTTTGGCAATGACCAGACAAAAAACACAGACCGGTTGGATGGATGGACTCGCAGACCTTGGGGCCGAATAAAAGACAAACTAAGGGACCGGAAAGGCGGTTGTTGTCTACCCTCGTTTATGCTATATGAATAGAGTCCTCTTTTCCGGTCCGTCTCCTCCGCCTCCGCCATTAATCTCAATTTCAGCGGCAAACATTCAATCAACCCAAAGGCGGGCTAAAGGCGGCGGCTTTCGTAATTAAAGGCACATTAAGCGCTCGTTAAACTTAAAGTGGCACTTAAAGATCCAGTTGAAGAGGATTTCTTAGCCATTTCCATGGCTCCTGCACAATTACGGACCCCGTGCCACACTTAATGGTCTATGCAAATCGAGAACTATTGGCAATATTATGCGAATTTAAAGCGGGAAAATCGATTTAATGGGGCATGTACAAAAGTTTAAGGCCCACCAGTGCTAGCCATGTAAATAAGGAGGACATTCGACCACTTGAACGACATAAATTGGGGTCAGTTGGAATAAAATAAAATGCGTTGTAGCATAGCTTTACCAGGAATTAAAAGGAATACATTTTTAAATACAAAATAATATAGATATTTTCCAGGAAATGTTTGTAAAACGGAAAAGAATTTCTTCAAGTAAATAAAAGCAAATACAGAAAAAACTTTGATCTGTTAAAAGCAAAAATAGAATTTCCAAAATGTTGATTTCATTGTTTAGCTTTTAGAATTTTTCTGTATTTACTCATCGTACTCAATGGGGTATTTGTATTATTTGGGAATTTATTTAATAGTCTGTCTGTGAATGGCACTACGTAAGCAAAAATATTTCAGTCGAAAAACAATTAAGCGATTGAGCCCAGTGAGGCAGAGAAAAATGTGTAAATAAACGAACCGCCTAGAAATAAATGAAAATCAAACATACATACCATAAATCCCATTTCGGGCAGAAAAGCTTTGGTATTTAAATACTTGTTGGCCAAAATCACTTGACCATCGCTGGCTTTGGCTGCACGCAGATTAAGGCTCTGAGCGTCGTCCTGATGCCACTACTCGTATCTGTCGGAGGCTGTTGCGGGAAAGTGCATAAAATTTATTTTGGCTTGTCGCTGGCCGTAAAATTGTTGGTAAAGAAGTGCCATAAAGAGTATTTAATGGCGCGACTGTCTGTAATTAAAATCCCACACGCGCTGTCGCTCTCAGCCTCCTTCGGCATGGGCATGCATGGCGTATACGTGATGTGAGTGAACTCTAAGCCAACTGCCCCTATGATGCGACTTTAAAATGCAATTCAAGTGCTTTAATTAAATTTTGTATGTGTATGTATGGTGTTTAACTTTTGGTTTTCCTCTTTTTTCGATTGTATGTACTCATTTTTTGCTAGTTTTCCTGCTATTTACATCGCAACAGTGTCTGTGGCCGGAATATGACACTTGATTTATGGCCATTTGCTTTTCGCTTACCAAACAGGCTCATAAATACACAAAAAAGGACGAAACAAATGGCAGAAAAATAGCAAATATTCGTTTAAATAAAGCAAAAATGCTACATTTTCTTTGATGCATTTCGTGGAGCTTATATAATGCAATTCTCGGTTAAAGCAATTGGCCAAAACCAGAAACCAAAAGAGACACGGAGTTAACAGCCAATTTAACTGCACTGCAATCATTGCGGAACTTTGTTCGTGCCCACGCTGCGTATACTTAATTTGCCTGCGGTAAATAATGGCAAAGCTATTTTGTTCGGATTTTGCGATTTCGGAGCGTAAGCAATATCCGTTAGCAGTTTTCTCTTACCACTGGCAATGTTGTTGCCTTGCATTACCCATCGCACGTTGGTTTATGCCATGCTCCATGAGCATTTGTCTTGGCCCGGCCTGAATGGCGGCCAACACCCCGATAAGCTGTTTTTATTGGCAAAGTTTGGATGGGACAGGCTGGTGCTGGGGTGCTGCTTCGACACTTATTTGAATTTATATCCCAGCAAAGTGTTTGCCTGTTTTCACTGCGCTTGTTGCATTTTAATTAGAAACTACGATTTGCACGGCTTGGCAAATGCAATTTTAACTTTGAATCCAACACTTGGAACTAAAAGAAAGTAAATAAGAGAAAGTAAATAAATAATAAATAAAATAAAATACCTTCAGAAACACCATATAATAAGGGATAATTGATTATTGTATTCTGAAAAATATTTCCTATATTTTTCCCGAGTGCTTAAATTTTCCACAACTCCTAGATTCCCGGCCATAGACTACCCACAATGTGACATCTTTTGGTCACGCCTGTCCGGGCTGGCTGACAATTGTGGTGGGCGCATTCATTCACGCAAAATTCATTAACATTTACAATCGCTTCATTTTTAATGAACTGACAAATCTGTGCGGCTTCCCCGACCTCTGGCCAGGCCATAAATAAATCCGCGCGCACAGCAGCAAATTTCGCCGTGGTCACATAAATCTCTCTTTTTAAAAATTACCCAGAAATATCTCATGAGTATTTATATGCAAATTAAGATGTTTACAATATAGCCCCGATGGCCATACTTTGATCTGGTCCAAAAATGCGACGCGATGCCGGCAGACAATGAATCATAATTTTATTTTATTGACGAATGAGGTATTTGACTTTTGCGACGGTGGCGTCTGCGTCGCTTATTCCACGAAAAAAAGGAATGGGAAAACACGTATTTAAATATAGAAATAACAACACAATTATGTTTGTTTCCATTTGGAGAAGTTGTTTAAGTCATTTAAGGGGGAATGTGTATGCTCTGAAGATAAAGAATATTAAAATGTTAAGTTATAGTTTACCTATTTCTTTAAAATAAAGTCTTCTTAAATTGGTTTGATTTATATACTTACGCCATGAAGTAAATAAATAAACAAACAGATATACGGATAATCCTCTTCATTCTGAATATTAATTTATTTTAATCCATAAGTATATTTTTTAGTGTCATATATTCCACACATTTAGCATAGAGAAAGGTATTCCTCGTAGTCGAATAAACGATTCGCGGATTGTCTTGACTTAACAACTTGTTTTCCGTGTCGGCGTAAATCAAATGCCACTTTGTTGTCCCGTTCGGGGGAAATTCAATCAAAATATTATTGTATATCGTACAAATGGAAACCGTCGCCGAAGCCGTCACTCTTTGCTCTCACGCACACACTCGCACCCTCGGGCACTCGGAGTGCCGCAGTGCAAAAAAGGGAGCACAATGAGCGGCACCACCCACCAACACCCACAACCATGTCAAACGCCCCTTTGGATGCGCCATATAAATGAGCAGCAAGTGCCGAGTGTGTGGACCGTGAGCTGCTGATGTTTTTCATGGCTTGTTTACAATTAATTAGGATTGTTATGTCGCCATTCGATTCAATAATTTCTTTGTGCTAGGCGGTATTTTTTAACAGCCCGTCATAAATTTGCGGTCTTGTTTTGGTGGCGAGCATTTAAACGGAATCCGCCTGCATTTATGACCCACGTCATGGCCAAGTCTTTAGCATTAATTTCCTATTTGATCCAACCTGTTATTTTCACTCTGAGCTTTATGGGTTTAATGGTTTTATAAATTATCCATTTTCCGGAAGAAATAATTAGGAATTTTTTATCATATGCATTATTTGTAATATGATTATTTTTAGCAGTTTGCCTGCATTCTCATTGCATATTTAAATTGGAAGCTGATTAAGAATTGAATTTCAAATTAAAAATACTTAAGAAGCCGCCACCGATAAACCAGTTTTGAGCTCACATTTTTTTGGATGTTCTGGGTAATATTTTGCCAGCCATTGATGGCGAACTGAGATAAACCAGAATCGTAGTTTGCCCTTGCTTATTGTTGTGCGATTGGTCAATGGATCGATACCGACTTCTTGGAATTCTATGCCGTCGCATATTCATGTGTTATTTGTAAACCTGAATCTAAAAATAAGCTTGCCATAAAAAATGCAATGCCTGACAGTTTCGGACCTTAATCGCATGGTTTATGTGTCATGCATCATAATTATGGCCACTGTCTTATTTATTTTAACTTTAGCTAAATTTGAACTTTTTGAGTTGCCGGCTTGTTCGCACGCCTCCCAAACCTGAAGGTATATATTGAATATATTAAAAACAAATAAAATATATACGTATCAATAAGCGATAGCTCGTGCCATTTAATGTGCTGATTCTGGGCGTATTGTCAAGAGTTATTTACTTCTACATCGAAAGCTTATACATATATCTTAACGAATTCGAGATGCTTATCTGCCAACTAGTTCTTATATTTTTTTTATGGTTAATTTCCAATATTGTTTTATTCCTGGTTTGTTTTAATTTCGAGTTGTGTTAGTAATTTTCTTAAAAGAGAGGAAAGCGTGACTTTCTCTTTAGAATGTTTTAAATTATAAGATTTCCCCAAGAATTTTTTAAAACTAATCAATCCAATGATTTAATCTCATATATTTTTGTTCAACTTTTTTTCAAGGAAGAATAAATATGTAATTCACCATTATGTTCAGGCGTCACTTGGAAAATTGCGACTCAATGATTGAATTGCAATTTAGTCGCTGTTTAGGCAATCCTTGTATATTGAGCTCGTTCCTTATGTCCTGTCAGAGCCGATCAAGTTCGCCTTTATGAGCCGACTTCCACAAGCAGTAACTACGTGCGAAATACGCAGAACAATGTTAGTTCAATCGCAATGGCAACACCCACAAAGCCAAGAAACCAGATCCCAGAGTTTGCAGAAAGGTATGGGATTGCACTAAGCAAACACATAAAGTAGAGCCCCAGAGAGCTGGGCGAGAAGTCAAACATATCAAATCGTACCCTGGCCGGGCACAAGTCTCCCAAGTGGCGGAGGCATCAGACCGTACGTGCCAAGTGGATGCGGCATCTTGTCTACATCAAGGCGATGGGATTGCGAGTGGCAAGCGGAGGGCGAAACGCACTCACTGGTCGACATATTACCAAATGGGTGTGCTTTAGAGTGGACCTAAATACTTGGAGATATTAATAATAAATTAAGCAGAGTATTTATTAATTTAGTACAATTTATAGGTGGGTTTTTAGTGGCAAGAAGAAAACTTTTTTATAAGAAATATATTTTTAATACATTTAGTAATAAGTCTTTCCTTTCATTATTTTCTGCTAGGCAATACAGAAGAACCTTCCTGGTTTCAGTATTTAAAATTTTGTTTCTTAATTAAAGATACATCTCTTTAAACTGCAGCATGTGTGCTTGACCCGGGGACTGGCTTTTAATTAATAGACTGTTATGCAGAGCAATCAGTGCCGGGTTAAGTGGTAGGTGCTTAAGCGATTTTCAGCTTATAAAAACTCCATCGATTTCGCCGTCGATGGCCGCGGAAAATAGGCAACGATATTTTACGCCTTAATTGCCCCCAGCACGCCCACCTAGCGTGTGTGCGAGTGTGCCAGTGTGCGTGTGCTTGTGCGGGGTATCGATGGTTTAGTGAATCTGGCACATCGTCCATTTGAATTGCTAACATGGCTCATACATATAAATGAAATTGAGAGTTTATTGCACAGTCACTGGGATCGGCTTGGCTTTATTTTGCTGCCGTTGTTTGCCTCTCCACAGAATTGCTTATTTATTTTATATTTATGCGTTATGATGGTTCCAGTGCCTACATGTGGGTACGTCACACACTGCGTATGCGCGATATGAACAAAGACGTATTAGTGAATTTAAAATGGTAAAATGGGAGTGCAAAAGGCTTTTAGGCCCGCCAGTAAATTGAATGCCCCAATTGCTTTCAGTCGAGACAAGTGATAGTAAATTTGCACAAAATGAAACGCACTCAAATTTATTGCGTGGCTGCCAACGTAACGGTTATTTCTGGGTGGGTGTGCGGTGGGTGGGTGTGTTTCCAACTATTTCGGTTGGGCGCATAAAAATGATGAAGTTCATCGAAACTATTTGACAGCCTTTGACTTTTATGTCGCATAAATGATGGCCGCCCATTGATGCCAAAAGGGTCCCGACCCAGACACAACTATATCTGTCTGTATATATATGTTACATATGGACTTGCAGACTATGGAAAGCCGTTACGGTCGCCGGCCATAAAAAAGCATATCGCCCGGGCGTGTGTGGCGGATTAGCATCTTGTATCTGGCATTAAGGATTTGACAATATTGTCTAAATTCTAAGTGGGGAATAAAAACTTCATTTGACTATCTATCAACTTGGCGGAGAGGAAATCAATCTAAGAAAACACAATTAAAACTTGTCCTAAAAGTTGTTGAGATTGCTTTTGTAAATAAGAAAACTTTTGTTTAATGTACTTGTTATTTTGAGAATTTATGTATCTATTTATGCTAAAGCAATGCTATGCAATAAATACAAATTCATGTGCACTTCAGTTACCTTTAATTTTTTCAAAAGCTTTTCTTTTCTGGGAATTTGCTTCTTAATTGCTGCATTTTCAGGGGAAGGGAGTGCAGAACCAACCACAGCCCAGTAGTCATTTGGGAATTACGCCTGACCAAGTATATCAAAAGTTTGCCACTATTTGGCAGAGTGCCTTTCGGCGTAAGCTGCTTCAACGAAACCCTAATTGCAGCAACTCTAAGTCGCAGCTAATGGCGAACTAAGACCCAACTTCCGTTTACCAAAAGGAACATTAATTCTAAAACATTCTGCACGAATTAAGCAAAGTCTTTGTGGCTTCAGTTATTCATGGCTGCCCATTTTGGCAACATATGCTGCACTTCATGAATTATGAGCCATTTATTTCATGCTCGCTCGCTCAACAAATTGCATTCGCTAAAATTAAAAGCACATTCGCTGGGACACTCTGTTATGGCATGCTAATTACTCATCCACCCATACTCACTATCCACTCAGCAGTTTTTCGCTAATATCGCCAATTCCTAGTTCTGAATTCGCTGTCTAGACTTCACACTAGTGAATAGCGAAATCGTGCGCCAGATAGACATCTTAATTGCCTGGGATTATGATGCAGGCAGCTCTGGCTATAGTTGCCTGTCTGTCATTAGGCAGTGAGCCCGTTGAACCCGCGGCAGTTGATAATCCTCTACTTGATCCACATTCCTTATAAAATAAAATATGCTCAGTGGTTAATATACTTCTTTAAATGATTTTTTTGGGTCTTAGCTCCCTAAAACTAATTTATTTAAGGGAACAAAGCATGAGAAAATAAACATAAAACTAACAGGTTTTAATGTTTTAAAAATTGTATCTTTATCTTTAATAAGGTAAAGGTTCCTTCTCAAATTATATATCCAGAGATTCTCTATTTTTGTATTATTTATGTTTTATATATAAATAAAACACCATTATCCATTTCTGAATAAAATGTGCTAGTTTATTATGATTAAAATTACTTTGTCTATAATTTAAACTAAAGCAAGGACAGCTAATTGACCAAAACGTCGATTTGGAATACATATTTGTCTAAAAACAAAAAAAAAACACAAACAAGCTGGCGAGGCTTGTTGCTGCTCGTATCACAGTTGCGTGTGTATTGGTGTGGCTGGCACTGGAATGGACTCCGCCAGGGGGAATCCCAGCCCGTAATCCCCCCGTTTAAAAGGCAGCCCGCTCGCTGGCATCGTCGCCGCTAGCTCCCCGAGCTGCTGACTGAGTCTGCGGCTTGTGGCTGCCTTTGCGTCTGGCACGCCAATTGAATTTCGCCTTGAGACCCTTGAGAGCGCTAGAGCCCTTCAGCGTTTTTGCTTTCGCCTTGCGCACTCTGCCACTCGACTCACTGTCACCGCCCACGCCCACCACCTCCGAGCCTGCTCCCGCTGCCGCCATAGAGGGACGGGTGATGCGCGTGAGTTTGAGGCGGGATCGTGAGATGGCCAGGTCGTCGGTGAGCTCGTCAATGGAGCACATGGTGGGCTGTCGCTGCAGCTGACCCTCGGGAAAGTGCACATCCTGCTCTAATAGTGAGTGGGCATCGCCCACCGAGGACAGCTGCGATATTTGCGTCTGCAGGGGACGACGCGGGTTCTCGAACAGGTCCTGTCGGCTGCGATTCTGGGCCTGCAGCTGGGTGCTGTCCAAGGACATGCGGCTTAGGCGTGCCGCAGCAGCTCCTGCTCCATTGCCAGCTGCACTGCCCCCGTTTAGCACTGTGGTGGTGGTCGTTGTGGTGGATGTCATTGTGGTTCGCACGCTGTCCTGAGAAAGGAAATGGGAATGCAAGGATAATTAGAGAGGTTGGAAAAGGAAGTGCAGCACAAAGATAAGTGTCCACAACTGTCAGGCAATTAAGCTTAGTTTAAAATGTATAAAGCTATATATTTAATAGACTATAAGCATACATAATTATTTTGAATTTAAAGTTAATGTTTATACATTTGATACATACATTTATTATATATTTATTTTATATACATTTTTTTACTACTCACTGTTGTGTGCAGTCGCAGCGAACCCGTCTGATTGCGCCTGAGCGCACTGTAGGTGTGGGGAAGTCCTCGACCCTGGTTCTTGCCTCCCAATCCAAACTGTCGCGCCAGGGTGACCTGAAGGAGATTACCGTTAGTTAACTAGGTGCAGGTGAAGTAAGTTGGTTTAAATGCCACTCAAGGAAATCCTCCTTGTCTTGCTACATTTTTAAACTGAACGGCTATATTTTGTACAATTTCAATTAAAAAACCCACCTTGAAAGCCTCACGAAACTTGTGGCTCATGATGTTGTAGAGCAGCGGATTAATGCAGGTGGAGAGGAAGTAGAGCACACCGGAGGTATAGTCGAGGATGCTGAAGACGTCGTTGAACCACTGCGACTCAATGCCCGAGGAGGAGCCGTAGACCGCCATCAGGCGTTGGGCGTGGAAGGGCGCCCAGCAGATGAAGAAGGCCACCGCCACAGCCACTGCAAAAAGAGGAAACGGATACGGATGCAACCCGTAAGTTAACCAAGAGATATTTTCGGCTGCTTACCCAGCATCCGGATGACGCGCGTCTGGGCGCTGATGCCTCGGTTCACATCGTAGCAGCGCCGTGGCAGGGCCTGGAGCAGCCTGCTCCGCTTCAGCTTCACCCCGATTAGCACATAGAGCACACAGATGGCAGTCATGGGGCCGCCGAAGAAGAGGAAGCCCGATACGGCAAACACATGCGCGAAGAAGTCGTTTTTCATCTGGCGGAGACAAGTCACGGAGTTCATGAGCGGCAGAAGGAAAATGGTTACGGGTTATAGCCTCAGCCGGAAGAGCATGGCTATGAATTTGATTACCCCAAATTAAGGAGAGCTTGAGGATCCCGGGAACTTGAGAAAATAAAATAAGCTAAAGCTGAGGTAATGAATTGGAAAACTTGACTATTTAACAACTTAGAAAAAGGCGAAATTATATTTAAAGAAGTGTCTGAAAATGTTAAAGAAGACTCATCCCAACCCTATGCCTCTCATCGTCTCCTTTATTGCCCCTCAACGAACAGTTGCTCCATAACTCAATTAAGTCCAATACCCGATAATTGGAACATCGATTATAAGCCCATCCCATCAATCATACCGTGCAGGAGGATCCCGATCCATGCCCTGTGTCCTGCACCACCACCGAGAACTGAATGGCCTGGGGAAGGGCCAGCAGGAGGGCGGCTATCCAGATGGCAAATATGAACTTAACGGCCCGTGACAACTTGGACATCGTGTGCTGCCTGTATCAAAAGCAGAACCAATTAGGCAAGGTCGTCGCAGGAAATTGAAATGGGTTGCAGGATAACATGGGCACTCGCTCACCTGAACGGATGACAAATGGCAATATATCGCTCGACGGTGAAAGCGGTAATTGTGAGAACCGTCGCATTGGCCGCTGTCTCCGAAAGGACGCTCTCCAATATGCAGATGCCATCGCTGAAGGGATAATTGTGTGGGTGCCAGAGATTGTACAGGTCCTGGGGCATGCCTTGGATATATAAAGCAGGAAATATATTAAGATAATTTTCGAAATTAAATACCATATAAAATAAGAATCGTTTTGAAATATAAATACTTAAATGCGTTGCAGTTTTAAATAAATTCCCTACACTCACCTGAGCACAGCAGGATCATGTCGGATATGGCCAGATTGAACAGGTAAAAGTTGGTGGCCGTGTGCATAAAGTTGTTCCGCGAGATAACGACGCAGGTGATGAGATTGCCCAGAACGCCGGCAACAAAGATGAGGGCGTAGCCCACACTGAGGGCGGCCAGCAGGGAGAGCGGTGTCATTGGAGTGGCTGTGGGCAGTAGTTCCTCCGGCTCCAGGTTCTGCAGAAGGCTACTGAGGTTCTCCGCCGAGATGTTAAGCACTTGGGTCAGATTCAGAAGGAATTTTTCATTGTGAAACAGTTGCAGATCGGTCGCCAGGAAACCGGAGCTGTTGCTAGGCAGCATTTTGACTGCCATGGATGTGTGTTTCTCGTGTGCGTGTGTGTCTTTGTTTGTGTGTCCTAGGTGTCCTTGGTGTCCTCTGAACTGGGCGAGCACTATTAAATTCGAATTTGCCCTTGAATTTTCGACTCCTGCTTATGTCTTTTCAATCTATGCTCGCTTCGCAAATAATGTTTTCATAATGCCCCTAAAGGGAGGGACTCATCAATTCCGACTTAGGCCAGTGCCACTCCACTCACGACCTGTTGTCATGAGTTTGGGATTAACTTGTGTGTCAGGATGTGTGCAATGGGGTGGACCTCATCAGGTGAGTTTTAAATTAGGTATCTAATTTATAGATTTCTCCTTATATTATAATTATTTCTTGGCCAGAAAATTCTTTTTTATTATTTATTACTCATACGCAATGTGGGCTTTGGACCTAATTTTTGATTAACTTCTCATATAACCTCTTTAAAAATATTTTATGTTATTTTTCCTCTAACTCCATATTTCTTTTAACACAAAAAGTATTACTTTTAATATTCAAAACAAAGTCGTTCAAGGTTTATATAATGTTTCAAAGTGGTCTCTTTAATTAGAACATTATTCTTTACGAAACTTGACTCTTGAATAAAATTTGCTTAATAAAGTTGCAATGAAATTTTTAGGTATTCCAGTTCGGGGACCGCAATCCATAAAGTTAATTTTTTAAATGTCACTGCTTTTGCTTTACCTTGAGTTAGCGGTTTTTTAATTTACTAAAATTCAAAAACATAATTAAGTGCATCCTTAAAAAATATATTATTTTAAGTGGTAAAAAAGTTACTTGCGAAATTTACTTCTCAAGAGTGAAAGCAATATGTAAGCTTAGTATCTAAGCTATCAAGTTTATGCCATTAGTAACACTGATTTTATTAAAAATCATTCAATAGAATTATAAAAATCTCTGGAGAAAATGTTGTATAATTTATTAAGAAAAAATGTCTAAATATTCAAGTTAATATAAAATTGTTTTTTAATTCAAAAAACAAATGAATTTAAAGTGTCAAATTAGGGTCCACCCCAGTGTGCCTGTCTTAAAGTGTGTTTATGTCCTGTTTACCTGGCATCCTGAGAAGCTGGCAGACGGCAGTCAGGCGTGTCCTAGGCGAAAGTCCGGGCTCAGGGCAAGTGGATGCTGAGGCTGAAAATTAATTTGAATTGCTAAGTGGCATTTAGTCAAAATATTTGTGTACACGAGATGAATTTAAGGATGCTGCTGCCGGGCCTTCGAAAAGCCAGCTGTGGGGCAAACAAATTAAACGCGCCCCAAACACAAGGTCACTTCCTAGTCCTCCATGCACTCCTCTTCCAGATGCCGGAGGATTGAGGGCAGGTGGTACGCCCCTAATGGACACCGGGTGACTTAATAATATTAACATAGTTTATGCCATTCATGATGAGCGTTTTCAACTGCTGTTATTGTGCTATTGTGGCTAAAGTTCCCTTTGTGGTTGTTGCTGTTGGTTGCCGCTGCTGACCGCTGTTGACCGTTTTTGGCCGTTTTCATTATCATTATCATAAAAAAGTTTCTACAATATATGCACGGCCAAAGAATGCTGTCGAATTTGGTTTTATTATATTGTATATTCAATCAAACTGGTTTTCATTTTTTCATTTTTCAGATTCTGTTTTCGTTTCGGTGTCCGATGTGCGATGTGCGATGTGCGATGTACGCTGTCGGGTGTCTGATGATCGACCGTGTAGCAGCATCCCACCGAAATTATGCACCGCCCATGCCCATAAAGTGTGAGTTCGTATTTTGTTTATTATTATTTCGGATGCTTTTGAATATATATTTTTATCTTTTTTTCGGTTTGACTTTGCTTGGCATATGACTTTAAATATTATGGTTTCTGCACTGCTTTGGTCTAATGGCTGGCGGCGTGTCATTAGTGTCTCTTTTGGGGTCAATGGTTCTCACTGGCAAATCGCAATCGTTCGATCTTAATGCCTCATTTTTATTTATTCACAACTTGTTCACAACTGTTTCGGAGGCGCTCCTGTTTCGGGGCTTTTCAATTAATTCAATTATTTTCGGTCAGCCAGCTTGTGCATTTAAAACACGTTTAATTTCAATTTCTCAAACGATGCCTGCCACATTTTTGTGAATGCATTTATTTTTTATTGCTTTGAACTGTTTTGATTTTGTCACTGTTGTTCTTTATTTTTTGTTCCTTTTTTCCGCGGGCATTGCACCCCCTTCTTTCGCACACACTTTCCCCCTGCGCTTTCGCTCGTTTTTATTGCATTGTGGCTAATCAGTTTTTACCATGTGCTAAACGTTGATTAATGACACCGAGACGTCGAAGTTTTTACTTGATTCGCACCCGAAATTAATGACGTTAACTATTTGCGTATGGCACTGATTAATACGGCTATATGGAGGATATTTCTGGGAACCGAAAGCCGAGATATGACTGCGAGGCACGCGTAAATCGATGTGTTTTTGGCTCGTTTTTTGCGACTGACTCGAGAGCGACGGCGGCGGCTACAGCATTTGGCCGCAGCATCCGACTGACTGATTGGGTTATTTTGGCCAAAAAGTCTTGGCAACAAATCGCCGCTAACAGCGACGCAACAGAAACGCCAGCGTCGCAGTCGACGCACAACTACCGGTTGCTTTCCGGCTCTCTGCGACGGCGCCCTTGATTTTCGGGTTTTCCGTCGCCTCGGAGGGCTGGCTGGCTTTCCCTGTCGACGGCGGCGGCGGCAAGGGGTAATAAAAATGCAAATAATATTGGAGCGCCATGCACTTTATCTTATTTAGTGGCATATTAATTTGGGCCAGGGCGGCAAATTGTTTGATTATTATGTTAACACAGCAAAAGGACAATGCAAAGGAACGACCATCGCGCCCACTTAATCCGCTAAGCCCACAGACGCAATCAATTCAAGCCAAGGACGTCGAAGTGGTGGGAAAAGTGGAAAGGTAAGTGGACCCTTAGTGGCTATCAAATGAAAAGTTTTGCCTTTTCAAGGAAATATGCAAAGTCCAAATGGGTTTTTTTAATTAAAATTCACTTGGCCATATACCACAAATATTTTGCATTAGTTTTAGTGGGAAATTCTTGACCTCAAATTCAACAAGAAATATATTACTTTCAGCTACTTTTCAGTTGCCGAAAAATATAACTAAACAACCTTAAATATTAAATATAATTTATAGAAAAAATGATAGTTGACGCTTTTAAATCATCAAAGAAGTTTATGAATAAATTTAAGCGAATAGAAGTAAACAAATAAATTTATAAAATCGCAGTAAAATAGCTTGCTGCTGAAAATAAAGTAAACATAAATTAAAACCCAATTTAAACGACATTTATCAACAAAATAAACATGAAAATTGAATTAAAACAAAATTTGAGTTTACATCAACATGATTTACTTTCAACCAACTTATTGATTTTTAAATGTTTAAAGAACAGTCTTTATTTGTTTGCAATTGTTTTAAGCCATATACTTAACTACCATCAACTCTGTAAACAAAATATGGCAAAATTAATTCATTTTACATGTCGAATATATTTTATTATTTAAACACACTTTCTGCAGTTTTTAAAGCCCTTTTTTTCCATAGATTGCTGCCCCAAGGATAGTTTAATGACTTAAAATTAATTTGTATGAAACACTTTGTGCTCGGCTGAACTTCAGCTTTCAAGCAGGGAAATTGGACATGAAGCCGTAGTTTTATGATCAGTCAAAGGGAGATTTTATTAGTCCCCCGGGGCCTTACTTTTATGGCCATGTGCGGGCAAATCTATCAGAGCTTTGCGGCTCATAAAATGTGGGTTTTACCGCCCCGGCAGCTAGTGCCAGTGCGAGATATTAAGAGCAAACAAATGTGCGAGTATCTATTTTTATGCGTTGCTCGCAAACAAATCAAGCACATAGCATGCATTCAATTTCTCAATTTTTATGCAAATAATACGAAACAATTTTTTGGCACTTAATCAAAACAAAGTCCTAAACAAACAAACGAATGTCGGAGGGATGGAAAACAAGGTCCTTTGTCAGCGGCGGTTCCTTCTCGATTTCCCATCTCTTTAATCTCTACAGAGTGTGAGTACGAGTATCTCATGAATTCGAGGGCAGGGCAAATACGCAGCACGTGCTGCAAAGGCATTCTTCGCAGTCAAAACTTTGGCTGCCAATTGTTGACGAAAGCCGGCAAAAGGCCAAAGCAACTGGGAAATGGAAACGTTTGGGGAGAGGGAAAATAGGATGGAAAACGGCAGAAAGCTGGGGAAATCGGGTAAAATTCAGGGCCAGAATTTCGTTTGCTTTGCTCTTTATGAACATTGGGCATGACATCAGATTCGGAGGGTGTCTTTTGAGTTGAGTTGACTTGAGTCGAGCTCTTGTTTGGCATTTTGAAGTTTTTTTTTTTTTGCCAGGCGACGGCGGCATCTTCGTCAGCAGTTTGACTGAATTTTGTGCAAGTTTCCAATTCATTTACTTTTATTGCACGCGGAGAGGGGCAAAAGGCGAAAGTCATTTGCAGTTCGACCAACCCGTTGCCGCTCGCCGCTTGCCCTAACTTCCACCTAAGTACACCAAATATGATATTCAAGTAGGGGTGCTTATAGAAATAAGAGATGAAAACTGCCTGGCAGGACCAGATAGTTACGGTTTACCATTCAAAAGGTCTAAAGGGTTTTCATATTAATGAAATAAATATTTACCATGGAAGCTTTAGCATTACCTTACATTATATTAATATTTTTAAGAATCCAGTCAGAAAATGTTGTAAAATCAAATCCCAGCAGCTCAGTATTCTTTTTTTATAGCAGCCTTTTTTATGATTATTTTTTACATATAAAAATCAATCGAAGGGAAATGCTTAATAATTCAAACTTTTATACTTTTTAGAATATTACTCCTACTTTGTTCTTTAGACCTTAAAATCATAAATATTATTTTACATTCCTCAAATGGAGCCACATACTTTATGTTCTTTCAAAAAAAAATCATAAAGTATGGTCTTTCTTCTAGCCACATCTACAAAAATCTATAAACTCGACGAAAATACAAAAGAATCCTTTACTTAGTCAGAGTATTTCAATTTCACCGCTAGACTTTATCCATCCATTCTTAGCGACCTCTATTTATTGAACTCTCGCACGCGCTCAACAAGTCGTTGACAAAATTTCATTTCTCGTGGCTAATTGTGACCTTCGATTGGCAGCGAAGCCATAGTTCCACATGCACTGCAGAGCCTTTCAAATAATTGAATTCCCGAAAAGAATAAAAAAGAAGCAGAAGCGAAAGAGGTGTGCGTGCTCGCCTGGCTTCATTTGGTTAAAAGCCCGGCAATTGCCCTCAACGGCATGCCATCGTCGGCCAAGATGCCCAATTTCGAACATAAAAAAGTACCGCACTTCCCATAAACTCTGGCCAACGGGTTGTATGAGTAATGCTACTTCAAATCGAGTTGAGCCAAGTGCGTGGGCTCCAGCGAATCGAATACTACTATATAGTATGTAAAGTGATACGTTCGCAGTTCAATGCTCGTGGCTCTGGAGGCAGCCAGAGGCCAAGGACTCTCGTTTAGTTTAATTGCATTTAATTAGCCACATCTCGAATAACATGACGCATTCAAAAGTGCCCTAAGTCCCCCAATTGCAGAGCCCTCATTTCGGCATCGTTCATCAAGGCGGCAAGCTAATCACAAGCTCTGGTTGCGGCCAGGCCATTATCATTGTCGTTCCCCCTCATTGCAGTCGTAAATCAGACACAGATCCTGAGAACTACAACCGACTGCTGTGCCCTCGAGTCTGCGGTCGACCCTTTTCGATTAGGCTCCCCGGGCATCTTTTGTCTCTCGGTTGGCGGTCCACATGTGTGTGTCAGAAGGCATTATGCTAATCAGCATCATCTACTGGCCAATTGAATTGTTCCGAATCACACACATACACAACCGCCGCACTAACTGTGTGGTGGGGCCACGTTGCGTATACGCAACGGACAAAGGTCAGTAGGTGAAGCACTAATATTGATTGGCCTGACGCTTTCATTATTCACTCTCGGCTTCGAGTTCGTTTCATGAATAATCCAGGCAATCGACTCACAGATTGCGGACAATGATTATTTTCGGGCGCATTAATTTAACGCGCGTTTAATCGCATTTACGCCAGGATCAAAGGGGAAGTGGGAAATGTGTTATTTGATGTGGTAGGTACACTTGGAGGAAAAAGAGAATATTTGTAAATATAAAGAAGATTAAAAAGTTCCTTTTATACATAAAAGCATGATAGAATTATACAAGGTAGTCCACTCGGAAAAAATAAGCCCTAGTTCGACTC
>JAEIIL010027212.1:18811-34662 GCA_018905715.1 Drosophila lini
ATACAATTTTTAAAATATTTAAAAACGCTGATTACTACCTTTTTTTGGCATGCAAACATATGTAAAAAGTCAAAACACTTTTCATTGCCAAAACACTTTGTTGACATACTGTACATAGCTTACAGGGAAACATGGAACATGTATTCCATGCATGTAATCGATAAACTACTGTAAAAGGAATAGCTTCCTTCTGCATAGCATCTAATCAGCTGAGTAGCGATTCCAATGCCACACGCATGAGTCACGCATGTGATAAGCCGCGGACCCACTGCTTATCGGCTGTCAGCTGCATTGGAAACTTTCGCTGATGGCAATGATGATGATGATGTCATTGGTGCAGGGTGCAACGTCATTGGATATGCAGCGTGTGTGTGTCTGTGTGCGGAGGTTCATCAAACTGCCTGGCTTGTGTGCGTGCCTGACGGCGATTAGCTGAAAATTTGACAAAAGCGCGCAAGTGTCGCGTCAGTGCAACTGATAGACTGGCCGGCTTGCTGCACAGTGGGTGTCGTCGCTACCGATGCCGAATGTCGCCGCTGCTGCCGCCGCGGATGCTCGAGTGAAAGTGGAACTCTGTTGCTAAAATTAACCGCATGCATATGCATTGCTCCGTCCGAGGTGCTATCCCAACACCCGCCACCCGCAGCCCCCAGCCCCCATACCCCCCTGGTCATCACAAGTGGCGGCTGTCGCTGGCTTTTGTTGCTGTCTTAATTGCGCGACGCGGCTGCTGCCGTGGCTTCTTCTTACTCTCGGTTCCCCACTTCACCGTCTACTTGTTGCTATTTTCTGCACTTCCATTTGCGCTTAGTCAGACTGGGCGGCAGTTGTCGCGATATTACGCTTCCCACCGGGCATTACGATTTTGACTAAAGAATTGTCACACGAAGTCGACCGACTTAGAAGACATTAATTAATGGCAGCCCCAAGTATTAACGTACAATGTAAGTGTTGTAAAATAAAATTCAATGTATGATTTAATATACATAAACATGGGTATTCCCCTTATAGCAATATCATTCTTCTAATTGTTCTGAATTAATTTTTTGACCTGAAGGTTGCGAAGCTGAAATATGGCAACTGATTTTTGTTGTATGTATAAATTACAAATTCTCGATCGATGATATGGTTTATCAAGCCGAAATTTGGAACTAAAAAGTGCGGCGGGCAAAGAAATATAACTTCAATTAAACTTCAATTACTACAGTTTTACTGAATTTGAATGACCAGGAAGAGTATTTGCTGCTCGGTGTTTTTCCTGATTGTTTGTTGGCATGCATTTACTTCTCCCAATTGACGTTCATACGTGTGCGTGTATGCCGATCAACGCTCTGTCGCAGCTGATTAACGGAATGTGGGCGAACAGCTGTTGTTGGCTAAGTAGTCGCGACATTAGCTGACGCATAAACGCAGTTTGTAAGTTCGCTAGTGTCTGTTTCATTCCAGTGCGTTTTTCATATTTTTCGTCACTAATTGGTGTTGGCTACGTTTCGTTGCTTTGCCCATTTGGGAGCAACCGAAATAACTGTGCGTGGGGGACGCATGCTGCCTCACTCGCTCGCTCTTTCTAAGACGCAGTCGCGACGTCGCCGCCGCTGGAGGTCGCTTGTTCTTCACACTTGCTCCACACACAAACACTTACACTCGCACTCACACTCACAGAAAAGAAACCGTAATTGTACGCTGTGACCAACTGGGAGCCACGTTTATTGCTCGCAGATATTTCATATTTCGAATTTCAGCTTATCGTTGCGATTTGGCGCCCACAGCACGCACTTCCCCTTCTCACACCACTGTATGTAACTTGTTGCTTCTGCAAGCAACAATTGGCACATTCTCTTCTCTCCCCTTCGTATTCCGTCGCACTCGCACTGGCACTCTCGCCCAACGGCGGCCTCTCTCCCCTGCTCTCTCGCTCTCCCTGCATAAACAAGCCAGAGCCAAGCAGCCGGAAAAGCAACACAAATTACAGCGAAATGCGAGAAAAACAATTAATACAATCAAGTGTGAAACAACAAATTCGACTGGCCGCTGGCGTTCGAGTTGTTTGATTTCTTTCTTTCGTTTTTGCAACGATTTTTCGGCATTCGCTGCTGCTGCGGCGGCGCGTCCAAAGACGCTGCTTCTCTTCTCTTTATTCCCTTTTTTGGGTGTTGGACTCATATAACACGGCGCGTGAGCGGGAGAGCAGATGGTAAACTTTTATAGCGGCACTCTTCACATGCACTGCGCTCGCCGCTCCACTCGCACAAGAAAGACGCACACTGGCACACCACCCCACACAGACACAGGAAGCACAGCCACACAGCAACTGTCGCACTTATTTTTTACCGTGATTTTTAATGATTTTGTAATACGCGCGTTTATTACTCAAGCGCTGCATTTGCATGGCCACTCTCAATTTTAAGATTAATAGAAATACATTGCGATGACACCGGCCGAACTATTTAATTGATGTACAAATATATGCCGTGATTCATTTCGCCTGACATTTAACATGGAAGGCAATAGGGCCGCGCAGTTCTAGCCGTAAAAAACGAAAATACACTCACTTTTTTTTATCACTTTCTATCAGCATTCAACTGGAGCTATCAACTAGAAAATTTTGCACACGACTTGGAATTTAAGGCACTACTTCAAGACTTTTCAGACAGCAGCAACACGGGACAAATACAAAAATGCCGACGAGAGCGCGCAGAGCATTTAAGAGCAAACCAGTGTTGCCAGTCTAGCTTATTTCAGGCTAGATATAGCCTTTTTTAATTGGAAGTGCCTGTGAAATTTGCAACTAGCTTACAGCCTTAAATTGCCTCTTTTAATAATATCCAGCAATAATTGTAATTTAACTTTTTATTTTATAAGAAAAATTAGTATGGGAAATCATTAAATTAAACAATAAAAAAACCCTTTCTTTTAAGGCGGCTTGAAACAAACCATTTAAGTCATTGCGCCATGTAAACTTCAAATGCTTTTTTGGTTTTCTTTCTACAAGTTTTTGTTCAACTAACATGTTATAAATAAAACATTTTTTATTTTTAGCTTATTATAGCTTTTTTTTCTTCTCACAATTTACCGCATCCGAAGGTTTATCGCCTGGCAACACTGGACAACAACAACGAAAACAAAACGTAAACAGCTGATCGGAGAGAAGAGAGTGAGGAAGGCTTGCCCATTACTGGTAGATGACTTGGAGTATATTGTGGTTGTCTTAGTAGGAAACCATTTACATTGGGTCCATTGAAAAAATGTACTTGAGTGGTTAGCGATTGGAAAAAAATTAAAACATGTTCTGTAATATGGAGTGAAAAGTATATTTGACTATAAGAATATGCAACTCTTAAAAAAATAATGGAACAAAAAATAAAATTACAATTTACAATTACAAATACAAGCAGACAAACAAATTTTATGAACTGAGGATTACATGGTATCTTTTTGCAGAGTAATAAAAGCTATATTTTTAATTCACTATTTTGAATACTCTCTCAGTATAGAAGGAAACCAGTGAAATGAAATGACGACTGAAAGGCTGAATTACTGAAAATATTGGCTAATTTATTTTTCTTGTTGCAGTACCAATTAACGTTTGCCAATCGACAACATACTTAACTCTACAGTTTTACCAAACATTTAATCATTATCGAATACCTAATTTTTGTTAACTTGTTAATAAATTTGTGAATTTTAAAATTGATTTTGCCGCACTGCTTGTCCATTGTGAATGCCTTAACGCGTTGAATTCAACCTGCCGCAGAATACGGCCACTCTAAGCAGCTGACTGGGCGCCTGCCATTGGAATTTCCGTTTTTATATCCTTTTTAACTGAAAATAAAAGAATATAGTTAAAAGCAAAAAGCCTAGTATTATTAAATACTTGTGCGAGGCTTCAACATGCAGCGCAGAACCTCTCCGAGAGGATATTCCACCAGAAGCGCCATTAAAAACGCCACAAATAGCGACAGAACAAGCGCACTTATTACATGGCAAATCTAAATGAAAGTTTATGTTACATTGTTAAGCAAGCTAGGCAATATGTTTACCAAGAACACGGTGGACACATGGGTCGGCTGCCTAAAGTACCCAGTAACCACGCGCAAGACTACCAGGTGCCAGAGATAGGCCTGAAAGGAGATCCTTGCCAGCGGCCGGAACATCGGCAAGGTGCAGAAACCGTACGCTATTCCTGTTGGAGATTGGTGAGTGGTTGCCAATATCAAAAGGATTAATTATAACTCACCTCCCACCTTACAGCACATGAGGAACACGAATCCCGCGCAGATCAGCACCCACAGGTTCTTGTAGAGTCCTGCGTATAGAGACAGCCAGATCGAGGGTTTGGCGAAGTCATAGTAGATGAATATATAGCCGGAGAAGAGTATTAACAGCGCCGCCGGTAGCAGTAGCCACAAGGCAAGCTCATATTTCAGTTGTCCCCGGAGGACGGTCGCCTTAGAGCGCTGGCTCAGGTAGAGGTGACCACACACGAAACCCAATAGGTAGCCACTTAGATTCGTGTAAAAGGTCGGGTACATCTGGTAAAAGGTGTCCGCGTGTCGGAAGAATAAGAAGCGGTATGTCCTAAAAATAGGAAGTAAGAAAGGTTAGGAAAATGAGTCTTCCCAACTTGCGAAAACCCACTCTGGGTTGATATGGTAGACAGCTTCTAATTTAAGAGCGTAGGTCAATATGGCGGGAACGCCTACGGCAAGTGCCATCAGGGTTATGTATATGGGTTTGACAAGCCGCGGGTGTCTGCAAATAAGTGAGTTACAGAGGGATAGCGCAGGTGTTTGTTCTCCTTACTTTTTGCTTATGACTAGCACGATCAGGAATAGCTCGAACAGCTGCATATCCGCCCCCAAGTACCAGGTCTGGTGGGAGCACTAATAGTGAAATGGAAAAATAATTGTCTTAGAGAACCTTGTACTCCTAGATTGGAGTATTGTGAACCCACACTGTGCTCCATCATGTGGTTGGTCACAAAGAAGACGTTCTTCCACCACTTAGTCCGGCAAAACACCCGTTCGGGTTCGGTTAAGTGCCGCCAAAACGGTCCGTCCTGCAGGCGAACCAAAACCGTTCCGTTGAACAGGATCAGGGCGAGGACTGACGGGATGAGCCTAAAGTATCTGTAAAAGAATAGGCGAAAGTATACCGCGATGCACTCTAGAGTGTCTGACTTCGGGTTGACCAGTTGGCGCTCAGTGAAGTCCACATAAAGTAGGAAACCGCTCATAACGAAAAATATTTGAATGGCCACATGGCCGTTCTGAGTAACCGATGACCAAAACGAGTAAATTAACTGCTCGTAGTACTCGTGATTCTCAATTGCGGCAGTCATGAACACCATCAAAGTGTGGGCCAGGATAACGAGGACTACCCCGATCATTCGGAAACCGTCGAAAAAACTTAAATCCCTAGCGAAATCGGTGGTATGCGGGTCGGTAAGTCGGTAGTAATTCCGAGCAAGCGAAAATGACGTAAGAAGCTGCTGCTCTGTTGGATATTTAAAGGCCACTCAGAAAATCCAACTTGTTCCTCCATAGGCTCTCTACTTACTGCGACTTTTTGGAGGCTTTCTGTAAAAATTATCGGGTAGCTGACGAGAGTCAGCATTACTTATACAATAATCATAGATGGATGAGCACAATCCGAGCAAGACGATGGTGATCCCAACAGTGTAAGCAACCAGATCAAGGGTATCTGTGTTTAGAAAAAATCTGCATCATTAAAAAAAGTTAAATTGTAGCAAAGATCTTATATTAACACGATCCTACATTTGAATTGCTTTCGATTGCAAAAATCGTACGGCGTTACTCATCCTATTTTTTGATAAGGATTCGATTGTACCATCCATTCCATTGCTTGATCTAGGATTTCATTTAAAAATGCAGACAACCTTAGGATCAGTTGTACGGGAAATTACAATTAACTTATCATATATCATAGATATTTTTATTATATTATATTATATTATATTATATTATATTATATTATATATTTATTTCGAATTATGCATTTATCTAAAAGTTAATCGTTTTGATATGTCTCCCTGACTATTTTCAAATGTAATCATGAGTTCCGTGGAATCCGAATTAAAGTTGAATATTAGATTAATTCATTTTGTTTTGATCATTTAATTTCATGGACTATAGCGTGATAAGTCTCCACGAACTGAAATGGTGGCTGTAAAGTGAACATACCTAGCTCCAAGTGATCATCCGCTGACACACAATACTCGATCTGGCTGCTCACCCTTAGCGAAAACTTCTGACTAAATTCAAGATTTAGGCAGCTGTTGACCACTTCACTATAAAGCCGACGATCATCTGCGTCAGCTGGCCGCCGGTGCACCATCATGAAGTAGGTGCTCAACTGTTCGTCCTGCACACCTCTTCCCTCGTAGGGCTCCAGAGCTTCAGATGAGTCGTTGAGAGTGCGTAGGCAGCGCTCAAGACACACGCCCCGGAGGACCACATCGTGACGGAAACGATGCTTCGAATCACGCGACACTGAGTCGATAAGGTGCCACAAAGTGGAACTAGCATTGGGCTCAATCTCCACATAAACCATGCAGTAGTTGCCAGAGGTATTGTCCAGGCAGAGGTCGTAATCATCCATCTGATACAGAGCGGGCATCTGTCTGTACAGGGTCACTGTGGGATGAAGCTCCTCCTGGATTATCCCTCAACAGTTGGAGTATCCCCTTTACTCACAATTAAAGGAGTCGGGCAAAAAGTTTCCATACGCCACAGAGAGCAGAATCGTGAGCAGAGTCCCAGCTTGCAGATGAGACCAGAGGAGCATCTTTCGAGTGTAGGGCTTAGCACTTCAAGAATAACTATTTGCCAGCTCCACTTGATCAGCTACGGTGCCTCAAGCAGATTAGCTATGCGTGTTAAACCGTCAAGCCTGGATGAGCTTCAAAATGTATTTCTATAAATCACTTGAACTTGACGAAATCACAGCCATTAGGTGACAGCCATTTATTTCATTGTTGCTTATTTCATTGAACTTAACCTCCTAATTGCTCAGCCCAAGTGTCGCCCGGCAAAGATCGGGAGATCAATTTGCGACTTCACGTAGTAAACGAACGGATGGTTGGCAACAAAGTGATGGCGCCTGAAACCCGCCACTGGCATCACCCGGAATCCTGCGGAGGCGATGAAGAACTTAGCTGAGTTGCGTTGACTTTATTGAGGGACTTGTTACATGCTTGGTTAGTAGAAAAGTGTAAAGTGTAAATATAAGATCTTTGATTGTGCGCAGTCTTAGGCATATTAGGCTGGGTTTGTTTGCAGCGTTATGAGTCTACCAGCAAAGAGAACCGTGCCGTCCACATTAACAATGTAAAACCTGAATGGATGCTCGACATAGAAAAGCTTGGGCTCCAACTCCGTCATCAGCATGCGCATTTGGATCACACCTGAAAATTAAATGCGAGGTGAGACACGAAACGCAAATGGTTGATTGGTTGTTAGTATTGTACCCAGGACAGCTTAGAGCTTCTGAATGTGACCAGCAAATAGAACGGCAGAGTCCTTGTTGAGAATATAGTAGTTAAATGGATGATCAACGTAGAAATGTCTGGGATCCGGCTGGGCCATGGGCATCGAGCAGAGCATCATGACCATACCTGTAAAGTTAGATGAAGGGGGAACCACACATTCAGTTTGTAACGATTCGTGCACTTCGGTGATGTTGGTTGATGTTGGTCTACTGACTTTAGAGATTAACTATTTTTCCCGCAAACAGAACGGATGAGTCCCTATTAATAACAATAAAGGTGAAGGGATGCTGAACATGAAATTGTTTGGGCATCTCTGACGGGCAGAACATCACAGCTCGACACATAATAATAGCTGTAATTTAAATATAATTGTTATACGGAAATGCCAGGGAAGTGTTAGATGGAAATGTCCGAATAATGCAATGCTGTCTATGAAATGCTGCCCAGGCATGCTTATGTGGCTTAAAAATCTTAAAAATCTTCGTTTTGAAAAATATACAGAAATAGCTGCCTTTATTCATATTGAATTAAAATGAGACACTATCACAGCTCATCATGCTCGCTGGAGTCGAGTGATGTCTCCTCTAGTCGCACAACAGAGCCCCAAAACAGGGGCAGTTCCTCCTGATGGACAAGGGCATAGGTGAATGGATGATCGACGAGGAACTCTATAGGTTCCTCCAGCGATATAATGGCGCGTTTCCGGCGCACCACTATTCCTGCGGGATGGGAAGAAGACAGACACGGATGAACAAATGGGACATGCAGACACGATGATGGACGCCTTAGAGATATCACAACAGAAGGAAGCAGGAAGACTTACCCGTAGCAGCCGCCGCCTCGGTTCCCTCCTCGTTCACATCGATAAAAGCCTTGTGGATGATGGCTGACACCTTCAGCGGCTCGGGGCTCTGCAGCATCTTGCCGAACTCAGCGCCATCGGAGAACATCTTTGACATGCCCAGCTGAGGGGGGAAAATTACACTGCTTATATATTTTCTTCGGTGGAATCTCCGGCCTATATTACCTGCTGGAAGACTTCCGACAGCTCTACTTGGAACTCGGCCTTGAACTTGGGCAGCTTGACCACCACCTGGGTCTTGTGCAGCGCCTGCGTGATCTCCGAGAGCGGCGTGGCGCGCAGTTTCTCCTCCAGGCCGGGCAGACCCGTTTTGCTGTTGGGCAGGATGATCAGCATTGAGAGGTCTGAGTCCTTATACGGCAGCTCCAGAGCAGCAGCGTCAAGCGCCGGGAGATCGGCATAACGGAACCGCTCCTTCACACTCATCATGGGCACCTGGACTCTGCGTTCGCCGTTCAGGTAGAAGGTATCCGGTC
Organism: Drosophila lini; assembly: GCA_018905715.1. NCBI lineage: Eukaryota > Metazoa > Arthropoda > Insecta > Diptera > Drosophilidae > Drosophila > Drosophila lini. The sequence goes on from JAEIIL010027212.1 coordinate 27,660, forward strand.
GGGTGGCGTGCTTGGGAAACTGGTGCTGCCAGGTGCCCTTGAAGTGGATGGCATTGACCAAGACCAATCGCGAATCGGCATTCAGGGCGCTAGCCGGCACCAAATCCTTGATGAGGTTGTTGGTGCGCTGCTCCACCCATCCGTTGATGGTCGCTGCGGCTTCTGCGTTTTTGGCGAAATTAACGTTCTGCGCCGCTGAGAGAAACTGCTTGGTCAGCAGCTGGTCGAACTCCTTGCGCAGCTGGTAGCCGTCCATTACGAAGATTTTGTTGGCGATGCGCAGGATCTGGCTGTCCTGATAGGTGGCCAGCACCTGGTTAAAGCTCTGGGCAATCTGTTCCACATCGTTAGAGGCCAGCCCTAGGCCGCGGTCCAACTGGGCGGCTGTCTCGCCCTCGGCACCCACACGGGCCATTGCCGCACAGGTCTGGATGGAGAACGGCGAGAAGACGACGTTCTCGCCGGATTTTTGTGCCGACAGCTTGCCGTAAACATTAATGGAGAAGATGGCCAGCCGGCGGGCGAACTCTTGCTTGGCGGCGTCGGCCATGGTGACGTCAGAGGAGCGAACCAAGGGGACGGAGGAGAGGGCGAGGAGAATGAGCGCGAGCAGCCAGCAAGCTGAAAGGATCCAAGAGGACGGCAGGTGAGCTGTGCTTGATTTCATGAATTTATGTAATTGCAGTGGACCGATGAGTCACCTCCACGAATGGTATTGACGTTAGTTCTCTGGTATGCCGTTGCGCCGGGGATCTACAAGGCTTCGCTTATCGGAAATGCTGATTTACTGCCTGCAATAATTACTGCTTCCCACAGAGCTTTCTCCAGCAGATTAAATTTCTTCCACTTTATCGTTGCAGCTAATGTCAGTGCAGAGCCGCCTTTGACTTCTATGATTTGGCGTTTGAACAAATACTAAATGCTCTCGGCGAGCGCCATTGGTTTTATGCCCCACAACAACAGGTTTCGCTCTTATTTTTGTGCTCCCAAATGGGGTTTTCTCTTAACATTTCGATGTTCTCCGCGCACTCGGTGCTCTCTGTTTTGTTTTCACTGGCAATCATATGAACCGCCGCCAGCGTTGCTTTGAATTTACAGTAGGGGTCGGTCGGTCCACAATACACACAAGTGGAAATTGCATTGGTGTAGGAAAATAAGCAAAGTTGTGCCGGCAGAGAGTTTTACTAACTCTCATCTACTTTTCGGTGCTTTTGGATGAACGCAGTATATACCCTATCCACGCACTTACCACAGAACTGCAAAGGTTTCTCCATCTTCCTTATTTTCTTCAGATTAATCCTTATTAATAGTCTCAAGCTTGTCAACCTTGTGCCTCAAATGTGCGTTTCAGACTGTCTTGACTTCGGACACTTCACTATTATTAGGTGCTGGCTTATCAGCTCGTGTCAAAGCCACGGTTGAGTATGATTTTGTCTTTGAATATAATGGGAAATTTCACAGCAGCAACTGATAAGGCAATAAAACCAGAATTCATTACAATTTCCCAGCTAAATTTGTACATACGTATGTATACCCTTGTATAAATGTAATTAAATACAATAAAACATAACCGATTGAGCATTATTAAAGACAACTGACTAACAATAAATACATATGATAATCTTACAATATTAACTTAACTAACATGTAGACTGGCATACTGTTAAAAGGCTATCAGTAGCGTTGAATTATAATTCTGTATCTTACTATGAGTGCTGCTTTAATCATAGAATTAATTATTGCAAGCCAGTACCGATTGATTTCACATTTCTCACTTGATTTCAATGGGCTATAGACTCGTTTGACATAAAGAGAGTCTTTACAAAGACGAAATAGTTCCAGCAAATATTGCAAACAGAAAAGGGCAGTATTAAGTATAAGTAGGTGGCTACAGGTCATCTTTACTTTAAGCATACTGGGAATCGACGTTATAATCACAAGAAATACATTAAATGCCTAACTAATTGCTAATCAATTGCACCTTTAATATTTAGTGAAATAAGAAACACCTCAGGGCGAAGCTATTAATTAGCCTTAAGGTATCTCTTTTTTCAAAATTAAAATAACATATTATAAGAACTCAATAGTGTAGGAGTTGAAATGACTAGTATAAGGTCAATTGATGTTATGAGTAAAATAATGATAATGGGGGTTTTGGACAGCTGTATTAAATGACCAAAAACATGGAAACTTAAATCATTGAATGTTTGCTTTTCATAAAAGGAATAATGATCCTGCTATACAACAGACAAACTGGACTTAGGAGTCAGGATAACAGCACCATAAGTTTAAAGAAGGAATACTAGATTCTGTAAATAATTACTAGCATAATTCCGATTGATTTTTAATTAAATACTCTGCGACAAAATATACACTAGAACTAAAATCAAATGGTGTATAGGAGACACTAAATGAGGTAGTGTAAATTTTTTAAGGATTTACGGAGATAATTTCGAAGATTCCAAAAAGGAAGAGGTATATCTTATGACACTTGAGAGATCGAAACGACATTACTTAGTTGATTTATATCAGATGGTCAGCAACCAAATTATAACACTGACGCTATTCCAATGTATGTATTTTATTTATAGGATTAGGTGCATTTGTTTCACCTGTCGTTTTGTTGATTTTTTTTTTTACTTTAAAAAACTTCTGGCCAAAATCGAACTATATATGGGACAATGTTAAATTCACTTAGCCTCCGTGCACTGCTGCGGTGTAAAAGAGTCCGATCGCCATTAAATCATAGGTTCGCTGGCCAGAATGTCGCCCTTGGAATTATCCGCCGCCACGAGTCTAGCTGTTTGACCCTGAAAAATGTGAGTCTATTATGTAAGACAAGATCCAAACGGAAAGAGGGATCTTTTACTTGAAAGGGGTAGTAGTTTTCCAGCCATACAAGAATATATTATGTAAATACGCCACAGAAATGCTATAGCACCTCATCTTTGGCAGTCGTTCAAGTGCTACAACCTGGATGGAGGCCCCTCATTGGACGTTGAACTGTCTCGCGATGACGCCTTGGAAATGTACACCCAAATGGTGGAGTCGCGACGATTCGAGACGGTGGCCAGCAACTACTACAAGAGCCGCTTGATCCGCGGCTTCTGCCACCTGTACAATGGCCAGGAGGCAGTGGCCGTGGGCATGAAGGCCCGGCTCCGCAAGCAGGACTCGGTGATAACGGCGTACCGCTGCCATGTCTGGTGCTACATGATGGGTGTTCCGCTGTTCGAAATGATGTCCGAGCTGCTTGGCTTTCGCCCTGGCTGCAGCCGGGGCAAAGGTGGCTCCATGCATATGTACTCTGAGAATTTCTACGGCGGCAATGGCATTGTCGGTGCCCAGGTGCCCGTTGGCACCGGCGTGGCATTAGCACACAGCTATCGGAATGACGGGGGAGTCTGTATTTCATTGTATGGCGATGGGGCAGCCAACCAGGGACAAGTGTTCGAGTCATTTAATATGGCCAAGCTCTGGTGCCTGCCCGTCGTGTTTGTATGCGAGAATAATCAATACGGGATGGGCACCAAGGCGGAACGCTCCTCCGCCATGACGGACTACTATAAGCGTGGCCAGTACATACCCGGATTGTGGGTAGATGGCAATCAGGTGCTGGCAGTTCGCACTGCCACCGAGTTCGCGTTGGACTATGCCTTGGAGCACGGACCCATTGTCCTCGAGATGAGCACGTATCGGTATGTGGGCCACTCGATGTCCGACCCGGGCATATCGTATCGCTCAAGAGAGGAGGTGCAAACCGCGAGGGAAACGAACGATCCGATCACCAGCTTCCGAAAGCAGATCCTTGATTTGTGCCTAGTGAGTGAGGAGGAACTAAAGGAATTGGATGTCAAAATCAAGAAGTATGTCGATGGCGAGTGCAAAAAGGCGTTAACAGGCAAGGAGGTGGAGCTGCAGGAGCTCCAAGCGGATGTCTGCTCCAAGAACTTAGAGCCCAAGATACGCGGTGTGTCTGGCTACAATCTCGATCATCTTAAGTTGGCCGAAGTGTGCTTTGGCAAGCCGAAGAAGACTCCTGCCTGCGAAATCAACGATGTTCCCGTGGGTGATGCCGTTATGGCGGCCAAGGCCAAGGAGGAAAAGGAAAAAGCCTCCAAAAAGAAACCGGTGGGCAAAGATGGCAAGCCTGGAAAAGGGGACCAACCTGGAACAGAAGTCAAGGCTCAAAAAGATGCAAAGCCTGGTAAAGAAGTCAAGGCTGAAAAAGATCCAAAGCCTGTAAAGGAAGTCAAGGCTGAACAAAAGAATACTTCGGATGTAAAGAAAAATGAAGCAAGCAGCCAGCAAGGAAAACCTCCACCAGTGACCAACGCCAAGGCCAAAGAAGATCCTAAAAAGCCACCCAGCAAGGAAAGGAATCAAGCCAAAAAGGCACCACCTAGCCCTGCACCGAACCCCACAAGTCCAGAAGCTAAAAAAAAGTAGCAGCAAAGTGGCCCAAGATAAATATCTAAATCAAAATTGCAGTCGCTTCAAAAAACGATATTTACAAATATTGTTGTATAAGAAAGGTTGTTTAAATTGTATAATAATGAAATCATGGTATAACTTTTAAATTAATATATTCGTTTTTTAAAATTGGTAATTGCTAGAAGATTCATTGACTCGAAGTTAATTAATAGCATTGTTTGGCTAAGTTAATTAGCAAAAACTGTCCAAAATTATGTTTCCCATGTCGCCGTGTTAAGGCATTTTATGTTTATATTTTTTATTGTAATAATAATAGTGTATACAGTCATTTGATAACAGTGTTTATGAATCGTTGTTCTCGGGCGCGGTATCTGGTGACTCATCTAGGTTTTGCTTTCCCTCATAAAACTTAAGACCCGCGAAATGCTCAATATCCCGAATATCGGACATAAAAGATCGCAGATCCATTTCCTTATCGACTGCGGCATTGGGCACTACAAAGCCCTCCATAGTGGGCAGATCATCATCAGCCTGCTCGCATATGATAATTTTAAAAAAGTGAGTTGGCACTGCGACAGTATTCATGCCCATTACGTGATGGCGTACCGCCCAGTTTCGGAAGGAGATCCTCTGGGGCATGAAAAGAGGACCGGTGTATACGTATACTGAGCCATACCTTTTCGCCAGATCCTCGACATATTTCTCCAAACGTCTCCAAAGGTGGTTTTTGAGACCCCGACTGATGGGTATTATATTGGGGAACTTGTATGTCTCGACGAACCTTTCATAGTCGCATTTGTAGTTCTGAGGAGAGGCCATGTGCCCTCCGACCCAATCGCTGTTCCGAAAGTCCCTCATATTGGGACAGAAGGTTGTGGGAATGCTGTGGTCCGTAATATATTCATTCGGCTTGAGAACAGTTCTTTGGTCTATACTCTTAAAACAGTCATCCTTGATGTGCTCACACACCCAATGTGGAATCCGATTTCGGCGATCGTAGGAGAGTACAAAATTCTTATACACATGTATCTCGTCCATTCCCGGGAAGCCATACTTCATGATACTCTCTACGTGCCCAGTTTCATGAGCTGAATCATAAGCTTGCCCGATGGACAGGGGCATTAACTCGACCTGAAGGTAACTCAATCATATTATGTTCTGCTTATTTTTAATTGGACTTGCCATTTTGAAAGCCTGCGTGCGACTCCACAATCCGATTTTCGTAAATATGGATGCATCTGCTCGCGATTTAGATTTAATTGGTCGAGTCTTGTCGCCTTCTTCTTGATTCACTGTCTCCGTTGAATGAAGAGTCATGATTATGGGTTCCTGACTTGGTTTCCCAAGGAATGCTAACTAAGATATGGAATGACTAAATATTTGTATTTTTCCTTAATATTATGGGCCTTACCGCCCTAAATATGTTTTGCCGGCACTTGAAAACATATGGATCGGCAAGCATGACAGTCCTAATTCTCCGGTACGATATATTTTGCTGTGCAAGGGCACCGAGCATAAAACAGCCTGCTCCAGTTAAAACAAACATCGCTGCCGTAGCATACATTATTTTTATATTTTGTAAATTTCAGGACCTTTGTTTTTAAAAATTTATACGTAACATACTATAAATTTTATAATCCAAAAAATGCATTTTCTCAATTTAAAATTTCTAAGATCAATAAGGTAATAAATGTTTGTCTTGACAATTAAGGCTAAGATGTTGGGTTCTTGTTCATATTAAAGTTTGCAAATTGATCTTGATTAGGCAATTAGATTGGCTGGTCTGCATCCTGCACTGGAAATTATGTTCAATCTTTTTGTCGACATCGTGTACACATCGTGCACTTGTTACAGTTTTTTCCCGAATCACATTTACAATTAGATGCCCTTCCACTAGGTGGGCTGCAAAAGCGACCAGCAAACAGAATGCCATGGACTTTGTCGTAGATTGCATAAAAGAAGGGTCTGTTGGCATGGAACACCAACGCCTTTGGGTGATACGCGGTCCTTAATGAGATAGCCACAGCTTGGGATGTAGGAATATAGTTGTTTGAAATAGAAAGATAATAAGTTTTCATCACTTACCCGTGGCGGCGGCTGCCTCGGTTCCAACTTCGTTGACCTCAATAAAGGCTTTGTGTATGATATGGGATACAGAAATAAGCTCCCGCGAAGCCAACATTTCTCCGAGCTCTGCCTGATCGCTGAATATGCGGCCCATGCCCATCTATGAGTAGTCAGAATGCAAAAATAAACAAGTTAGAAAGCCACAATCAAATAATGGCGACTACGGGGTATCCATTATACCCAGAAATCCCGGATTATACCGATCAATTTTAAAAACTAAAATTACTTTTCACTTTCATATAAATATGCAGATTGGTTCTATGAGAACCATGATAGAATTATACAAGGTAGTCCACTCGGAAAAAATAAGCCCTAGTTCGACTCATCAAAGTGTGCGTGAGACGGGTATAGTCTCAAAGTTTGAGTGAAATGTCAATAGTAAGTGTGTTAAACACACTATGTTTATAAGATTGTACATTGGGGCTTAAATTGTTCAATCTCT
>JAEIIL010027217.1:1873-22449 GCA_018905715.1 Drosophila lini
TGTGTGTGTGTGTGTGTGTGTGTGTGTGTGTGTGTGTGTGTGTGTGTGTGGGTGGGTGTCTGGGCTTAGCTCTGGATGCATGTAAAAGCAGCTTGGCAATTTGTGATTCTGTTCATACATACATATAGCTTGGATGCACTATATCTTTATATATATAAATTTTCTTGTTAAATAATTCTCATTTTCTTCAGTCTGTTTTTGGTTTTTCTTTTTGTTTCTTTTTCATTTTGTTTTCGTGTTTATCGGGCTTTATATATGTATAAACTGCTATTAATTCTTGCTCTCAATATAAATTGCAAATACTTCGCTGGATGGCAACTTTCGTAATTGTGTGTTTGTGTGTGTTCAGTGTGTGTGTATAGGCTTGGCTTGGTATCCTAATCTCTGCTTTTGCTTTCTGCTCCTCTTCCTGCTCCTCCTGTCTTTTGTGCTTGGTGTGAGGGGGTGAGGGGGGTGGTGGATGGTGAAACTGCAACCGATAAGACTGGAACTGAGGATAGCTAACCATTGATCTAGGTTTAACTAGGAGTAAACGTATACGTAGACGGGAATGCTTGAATGTGGTGTGTGTGTGTGTGTGTGTGTAGTTTGTGTGTGTATATATGCGCCCTATATGCCTTACTAAAGATTTAGAATTTTTTATGTAGAATATCTAATTGCAATAATTGTTCTTACTTCTTGGTTTCGTCTCCGGCTTCTCCTCTGTATTTGAATTTTTATTAGCTATGCATAATAACTGGCTGTTTTACATTTAAATGTTTTTTGGTTTTTTTTTTTACAGTTCATTTTTGTTTGTTTTTTTTTTCTTTTTTTAATTTTTTCGATTTTCCTGGTTCGCTATTTTTTTTTGTTTTGTTTTTAATTTACTTCGAATTTCATTTGCTATGCTTCGTTTGATTTGGTTTTTGGTTGGTTTTTGTGTTGTTTGTTTGTCTTTTTTTGTGGTTTTTCGATTTTTTTATTTGTAAAATTTTTTGGTTTTGCCTTTTTTGTATAATTTTAATTTATAATATATATATTTTCTATTTCCTTTGTGTTTCTCTTCTTTTTTTTTTTTAATTTAATTAACTAGACTTATGTAATATATTACAAATGTACGAGTATAAAGCTAAAGTTTTTGTCCATCTTTTGTTTGGTTTTCTTTCCGTTTTCTTTTTTCGTTTTTCGTTTTTCCATTTTTCTTTTAATATAGTGTGTTAACAAAAAAAGGATTTTATTATTAACTAATATAGAAATTTCCACGCTTTGATTTTTTTGTTTTTTTGTTTGAAGTGTATCTAAAAAATGTTATATCCTTGTTGTTGTTGTTGTTGTTCTGGTATTTCGGCTTGTGCCGCCACTGTGCTCGTTCTATCTCGCTCTCGTTGGTGTGTGCGCCACAGTGGCGGCGCAAATAATCGTCAGGGATGCCCACTCTCCTGTGATGAGTAGGGGGTGTGTGTGTGTGTGTGTGTGTGGCGTGATTGTGTGAGTGTATCTGTGTTTGGATTGCTCTAAAATTGTTAGAAATTTATATATGTTTTTATTTTTTATTGTTATCATGTTTTTTTGTTTTTTGTTTTTGTTGCGTTGTGACTTTCTTCAGCAGCACAAAATATGCAGTTGTTGTTGGTTTTATATTATAAATTAATTAGTTGTAGTTCTTCGGTTTTCGGTTTCTGGTTTCCCGTATCGTTTTTAGGCATATTGTATATATAATTAATTTTATTCTGTCTAATGGCAATGATGCGCGTGTTGCTTCGAACGTAACCTCGGCACAAAAAATATGTTTACACGTTATGCTAAAAATATGAAATAGATTTGTTTTCCCTTATCAATATCATCATTATCCATATTTCGACGACACATCCTCGACGACCTCCTGCCCATCTTCATCGCCTACTGTCTCAGCTATTATTCAACTTTTCGATTTCGATTTGCGTTTTCGGTTTCGGTTTCGGTTTCAGTTTCGCTAAAATTCATATCCCTATAATCGGCGTTTAAATATTATTCGAAATGTACACGTTTATTATGCAGAAGAGTATCTCTTCCGGTTCGCCGCCATTTTGTTAGTTAGTTTTTTAGTGTTTTCAGTAGTTTTTCTTGTTTGTTTTTGCTTTGTTTTGCTCCTTGGTTGCATAAGCCTCATGTGTGTGACTGTTGTTGTTTCAGATGATGTTGTTGTTCACACACACATATAGATAGTACAATATCTTGAAGGATATACCATTTATAATAAAGTTTCTTTTGTTTTTTTTTTTTTGTCGTTTGATTCGATTTTGGTTGTTGTTTTTTGCCTTTGTTTTTTGCTTTTTGTTTTTTTATTTAATCTCGCCCCGCCCCTCGTTTATAACAGTGCACTCAGTATAAGTATATATTTTATTCGTTTAGTTTTCTCTCATATTATATGCTTTTTCGTTAAACTTATGCATTTTGTACGGAATTCTCAAACTTAATTTTCTGTTATTAGTTTATAGCATGTTTCGTTTATTATTATCGACTCGATCGATATGCCAATCGACTTGTCGTGTTTGCGTTATTTTTTGTTTTCCATGTGATCTATTAGTTATCGAAGTGGGTACTCGTATTATTTGTCAAACAGCCAACAAAATGTATAATAATGAAGCTACATTCAAGTCGTCACAAAAATTGGCAATTGGCAAGCGTCAAATAAATGTGAAGGGGGGTAAAGTAGGGGGGAAGTAGGAAGTGGGAAGTACGAAATACGGATACGGAAACGGATGCAGCTACGGCTACGGGTGATGGAGGCGTCAAACAAAGAGCCGCAACGGTAAATGTTGAGGTTAAGGCGGTAACCAAAGCGGAATCTGTTCGAGTCGGTTTGCGTCTCTGGTTAAAACAAAAATAAGGGTGGTTAAGGTTAAGGGTGAAGGGTCATTAGCTTGGGTGTGTGTATGATCATCGAAAAAGCTCTTGTCTAAGCGTGCACAACAAATAAACACTTTATTTTCTGGACTCTAAGGCAACGCTTAAACTGGTCCCCATAATGTACACAATGTAATTAATTTACAATTTTTTGTTGTTTGTGTTTCCTTTTCTGTGAGGATTGGAGTGGATAAATAGGTTGTTGCGGTGATATATCGGAAATACGGAACGGTCTAAGGTCTTCCATAGCAATTTGGTTGGGAATTTTAGGGAATTTAAAAATGGGTTTTAATAAAACTGTTATAAAACTGTTATACTACGGTAGACAACGGACAACTAAAAGGATATGGTAAACCTAAACATGTTTGAAGAACGTTAAAAGATATGGTTTTTTTTTAGCTGAAAGGTTGATTGGTTATTCCAATGTGGTTTTTGGATGGGCTTAGGACAAGTTCCGCATTGTTAATTGATTTAACAGATAGTTAGAGGTCAGGCAGTGTGTGAAAGCATGATTCGTATATTATTTTCAGCTTCTATTCAAGGTCGGAGATCGCTTGAAATTGAGTTGATATTGAATTGAGATTGAGATTGAGAGTAAGTCGGCGAGAAGAGGATCGCCACTGAAAGACGAAGGTCCTTTCAATGTCCATGTCTGTCTCTGTGTCTGTGTGTGTGTGTGTGTGTCTGTGAGTGATTGTGTCAGTGAAGTGAATAGTTATTGTCAAAACCAAAAAGCGCTTTTTCCCAAAGTTATCGTTTTTCATTCACCTCTTACGATTTGCAGCAATTTCGAAGCATTAGCAAAGCATTTACATGTTGTTGTATATGTGTGAGTGTGTGTGGGGTGGGTGTGTGGATTAATGTCCATGTGCATGTGTATGGTGTGTGTGCGCGATGGAACCTCACATAAACTTTCGTTTGCTGCGGCACTCGGATCGGAAGGCTTCCCACCTGTCTGTTAAGCGGGCCTTACATATCGTTATCGTTATCGTAAATCGGTAATTGGTAATCGTTAATCGTTTGCTTGTCGATACATAACTGAACAGCGGCGAAAAGGCATTGCTAGAGTAAATGAAACGACAGAGAAACCAAAGAAATCAGAAATGCAGTAAAGCTGATTCAAACAAAGCTTAGCTTGGCGTAATTTGGGCGCAACTGAACGGAATATTTTGTATATTTTTTTTTTGTGGGCTTATTGCTTGGCTATCGATTAATCGAATGCTACATGTCCTTCTGGATGGACTCGTCTACTACGGCGGATACGAAAGGGAAAGCGAATGCAAAGGCGGCTGGCTATGACGCTGGCGCTGGAAAGTATGCTACGCTCATAAGCGGTCGGGCTAAAACTTTGTTTGAATTAAATTCAGTATCAATATATCGTATTGTAGTTAAATTAGTTATGTTATAATTACGTGTAATATATATTCGATTCGTATTTACTCTCCTTTTGCTCTTGATCGCTCGTTTCTACTCGTAGGTTAAGTTACAAAAGGATAAGAAGTATGAGAAAATAGAGTACGTTGAAAACCAAACTAGTTCAAATTGTTCACTTCGTTTTCGTAAACCCTCTATTTGCTCCTGTGCTACGCACACACACACACGCTTTATTAAACTCTTACTTTTATTTTTAACTTTTTTTTTGTTTCGTCTTTTTAGCACTTGCTTTGCTTCGCTTTGAACTTGTGTGTTTGCTTTTGCTTTTGCTTTTGCTTTTGGTACTGTTTCTGTTTCGTTTCACATCAAACTCTTCATCTTTCACTTCACATTCTTGGCATTGTTTTTGCTTTTTGTCTTTCTTTCTTTTTGTTTTTAATCTTTTAGACACTTTTTTCCGCATTATCGCTCGCTTGGTTAATTGTTTTTTCTTATTTTTTTTTGTGTTGTTGATTGCTCGAATTCAACGAATTGGAATCGTTAAGGTATTCGTCCTTCAAGGATCTCTATCTATTACTCGTCTTCGTCTTCGTCCCACTTCCACTTTCTTTGGCTCCATGCGCCCCAACTCCAAGGATTTGTTTGGTACTGTTTATTGTTTGTCGACTGTGTGTTTTCTTTATCGGTTTTGCACTGGGACATAACCTCAAAAAAATAAAAGGATATAACCTCAACCATCTCTGCGTTGTGTGAGTGTGTGGTGTGTGTATGTGTGTTGGTGTGTGTTGGTGAAATGTTTGCTTTGAACTTTCTTGCTGGACTGAATGGGATCATCGCTTAGGTTGAAACTTTTTCTGAAATTACTCTCGGTTTTTGTTTTCCGTTAACCATTTTCCCCTTTTTCCTCCTCTGATGTCTGTGTGTGTATATGTGTGAGTGTGAATATGTGTGCGAATGTTGTGGGGGGGGGGGGTATATGTGTGAATCTACTTTGACTTTTAGCTTTGGTTTTATTCCTTTCTCTTTTGGTTTTTGTTGTTGTTTTATTTAGTTTCAGGTTTAGTATTGCTTTCAATGGCAGTTCAGGCGGTTGTTGTTGTTGTTGTTGCTGTTGTTATCGTCTCTCGGTTGTTATTATTACAATCTGTTTAGTTACAGTTACTATAGTTGTTTCGGATTTCCGCTTTTGATTTACTCCCACTGTGTTTTCTTTTTGTTTTTTTTTGTTGTTGTTGGTTGGTGTGTTTTTATTTTGATAAATTTTCAATATAAACTATGCAAATTGGTGTTGTCTCATCTTGTTTATAATTATTGAATCGGCTTTTATAATGTTTTTTTTTTTTTGGAGTTTTCATGAGATTTGCTTTGCTTCTGCCTTGACTTTACCTTTCTTCTTTATCGTTTTTCATTATTATTTTAAGTAATTTATGAAATCAAGCGTGTTGTTGTTTTTCTCTTTGGTTTAAATTGTTGTTGAATTGTTGTTGTTATATTGTTTCTTTGGGGTTTTCTATATGTTTTTTTAGTTTGTTTGTCTTATGTTTTCATGTTTTATGTATATGTGTTTGTTAGATGTGTGTGTGGTGTGTGGTGTGTGCTGTTCTTCCTCTTCTACCTGCTTAGGCCAATAGTTTGTTGTTGTAATTGTTTTTGGTTTTTTTTTGGGAAAACGCCTAAATCGATTTGAACTACGAGCTGCTTACAAATTATTTAGACATTTCGGATTAGCTTAAGTATGATTGTTGTTGTTGGTTGCTGACTCGTAATCGTAAAACTGAACAATGGTTATACATATAAGGGGTATAAAGGGTATATAACATACTGGATACTGGGGAAATGTGGAAAACTCGGTTGATTCCTGGGTTTCTTCTCCGGGTTGCATGTGTGTTGTCTTCTGCTGACTGGAGGATGGTATCGTTTTTGGGGGGATGATGTGGCTTTTGAGTTGTTTTCTTTCGTTTGGATGTTGTTGTATTTGTTGTACTTTCATTATATATAGCAGAAAATTATGCTTGTTGTTCTCCTTGTTGTTGTTGTTGTTGTTGTTGTTGTTAGCTCACTGTTGCCACACGGCGCAGCAGCTTCTGGCAACGTCCAACACGTACTCATGCTAATACTCGCGTGCATCTTGGAGGGGGGGGCGAGGCCTGGCTCAGACATCCGCCGTGCGCGACGTTATGCTCGGCGATCGCGAGTGGATGACCACCTTGTGGCCGTTCTTGGTCACGAACCCGTCGCTCTCCACGAGAACGGCGGTCTGTCTACCGGCACTGCCCGCACCGGGACTACCGGCACCAGCCGTTCCTGCCGCCGTTGCCGCTGCCGCCGCATCAGCCGGACTATTTACATGGCTCTCTCCCTCGGCATCGGCGGCACCATCTCCAGCGGCACCTTCTTCTGTTCCATCTGCACCGTTATTACCCTCCGCTTCGGGCACATCGGCATCGGGCACATCTGCTGCGTCTGCATGATCGGCGGCATCCCCCAGATCATCGCCGCTGCCGCCGCCGCCTTCCTGATCGGAGGAGCCACCGCCACCGCCCTCAGCTCGCGTCTTATGCTTACGCCAGGCATGCTGGATGAGGCGGGCACAGTACTCCTCTCGCTGGCGCCACAAGGTGGAGGACACCGGCTCATAGCCCTCGGTATCCGGACGGGCAGCGATCTCACCAATTTCGCCCGTCTCCTCGATCGGATTGCCCTTGCGCGCAAAGAAGTCTTTGGTGAGGGCGTCGAGAATATCGACGCAATACATGAGGTCGCCGCGACATATGGGTATATCCATCGATATGATCTTGTACTTGTTGGGCTTATGGATCTGCAGCGGAGGCTCCAGCACATCCAAGAATTCAGATAGCTGATCGTATCGTATATACTGTGTGCCCTCCGGATCGAATTGCTGCCAGATCTCATAGTACATGTCGTAGTCGTCGTCGGTCAGACCCTCTTGCACATCCTCGGTGGCCTGACTATAGTTCTCGAGAATGACAGCAATGTACATATTAATAACTATCAAAAAGCTTATAACTAGGTATGAGAGGAGAAACGTTATTCCAACGGTCGCTGAACCACAATTGCCCGGATAGCCTTTGTCGTTGTCGGGTGGATCGCATGCTTCCTCATTGATTATGGCGTCCAGTACACCATCCCAACCGGCTGACGTCGACATCTGCCATTAAGAATTCGGGGGGGATGGATATGGATAGAGGTATATTTTGGGATATTTAAGGTGGTAAGGGGATAAGGGTAAGGGGGGGACATCATCCCGGAATTGCAATCGCAAGTAATCGATAACGAATTGTAGGGATTGGCAGTTGTGCGATCGGTTGGGCATGGTTCGATGCATCGATAGTTATTAATTGTTAGTTATCGATGCATGTCAGGTCGTTCGTTCGTGGTGGTATTTGGATAATTGGTATTTGTTTTTGTTTTTGTTTTTTTTTTTTCAGTGTATTGGTGTGTGGGCGGTTGGGAGAGAGAGAGAGAGAGAAGTTTAAGACAGAAGATACAATAACAAGAAGAGTCATCATTAGTCAAACGTTCTTCACCGGGATCGCTGGTCTCTAAGCAAACTATTTAGTTATTGGCATACGGTAGGTGGTTAGTACAGTTACGGCTATAGTTAGTAATTATACATTGAGTGTGTGGTAGTCACGCATTACGGCTAATAGTTGGCTTTTGCTTTGATTGGGGACCCGTTTTTGAATATTTGGGCCAAGCTAAAGAGAGATAGGGCATGGTAAGCCATTCAAAAATCCCGCCTTGGCCCCGTCGAAATGGGCACTTTCAAGGCGGTCAATAAGGAATGGGGTTTGCTAGCCTCGCACAAAAAAAAAAATGAAAAACTAGAAAGGACTCAAAGCGGCAAGCGTAGCAAGCGTTCGCAATTGTTCTCTTGTAAAGCTCGCAGAGTCAAAGGACTCCAAAGTAGGGTTAAACTAGATGGAAATAGTTGAATAGTTTAAGTTTTATCTTGGAAAGAGTTGGGTTTATACATAAGAGATAGAGTTTGAGATAGACTTAGAGATAGAGATGGTAGAAATATAGAAAGAGAGAGTGGGATTGGGTTCGTGTTCCCTGGGGATCTTTCGATCGAATCTATTCGGTTTGCCTTTTTTCTTTTAGACTTTGGTTGGTGATTTGGGGGTTAGTTGTTTTCGGTTTAGAGGGAGGGGTGTCTTGAGGAAATCTCAACATTTCATTTGGTGTTTGTTGAAAGAGCTGAATTAGATTTGTTTTTTGTACAAATGACTAAAAATTATGCGTATACAGAGAAGCAGATACCAAGGACTTAAAATTGTTTTGAAAAAAGACCAAACAAAAGAAGAGTGAAAATAAAGAAAGAAAAAGGCGTTGAAGTAATATCAATGGAAAGCTGGTAACTAGGAAAGGTTAGGCGGAAATAAATCGTATTGGTTTCTTAAGGCGGTTCTTTGTACAGACAACCTAAGAGGGGGCTTGGTTTGTTTATAAAAAAAAAAACAAAAATACAAAAAAAAATAATAAAAAATTAAAAAGAATCATTTAAGAAAATCAAAGTTATTCAAAAAATCGCACTAATTTAGCTTTTACCAACAACTACCGCAGCTTCAATCAACATTGTGATGTTGCCACCGAACTGAAACAAATGGCGCCACTTCCGTTTCCGGCCATCGATCGACGTCCAGACTCCAGCGATAGAGCGTCGCCGATCGATGGTCTGGCCGTGGACCTCGTTCGCTGCTTCTTATCGTGATCGTGATCGTTATCGGTACGGTATTTATATATCGATTTGGATTCCGATTTGTGAATTTTCGATTTGCAGCTTGATTTCAGCACTCCGATGGTCGTGGCAACATCACCCAACGACAACAACAATAGACAACATAAACCGTCAACGGAATTGTGGCTGGGCCTCTTACCTGAAAGAGCAGGATCATGCTCTGGCCGAACGTCTTGAAGTTGTAGACATCGTTGATGCCGCTCTTCTCCTTCACGTGCATGAAGAAGGACATCCCGAAGATGGCGAAGATGAACATGACCAGGAACAGCAGCAGGCAGATGTTGAACAGGGCCGGCAGCGACATGGCCAGCGCGAATAGCAATGTCCTTATGCCCTTGGCGCCCTTCACCAGTCGCAGGACACGGCCCACTTTCGCCACTCTCACCACACGGAGCAGGGTCGGCGACACGAAGTATTTCTCGATAATATCGCTCAGTACGAGACCTTTAGCAGCGCAATGGGTTGGGAGGAGGGGGAGAAATCATTTCCGGTTGAGTTTCACATATCACACATATCAGATCACACAATACGCAATCAGGATTCAGTGGAAGGACTCAGGAAGGTAGGTTAGGGTTAAGGTTAAGGTTAAGGTTAAGGTTAAGGTTAGGGTTAAATACGACCATAAACACTCGACATAGCTGAAATATGGAAAGCATTAAGGGTGTCGACACGCTCCGCTCCTCCATCTTCTCCAACGTCTGAGAAACACACACAACACACGCACACAGAGAGACATTAGGGATATACATACACGTAAGGGAAAGCAAAAGATCAAGTGTGTTATGTACAGTTGGGACAAAAGTCAACATACGGGGGTACAGTTGCCACACAACATAAACAGAAACATAAACATAAACAGGCGGAACGAAATGAAAACATAAAGAGGTCAGGGTATACAATACAGTTAAATTACAATTACATACAGTCAATGTACAGTTACGGTTTACGGTTACAGGTACAGTTAGCTTTTAGTTTCAACGATTTTACAGCTGGCCTAGATCAAATCAAGGAGTTGTCAAGGCTGCGCAAAAATCAAAAGACACACATTTAGAGAGAGAGAGAAAAAAACGGAAACGAAACGAATAACTGAAAACTTTAACGGTTAGAGTTAAAAGTTAATGGTAAACGCTGAACGGTTAACGGCTAACTGGCGGTTAACAGAGTTAAGAGTAGTAAGCAGCGTCGCTCGGTAGTCGATATCCTTTGGCTGTTTTTTTTTTTTTTTTTTTTTTTTNTGCGAGCAGCTGGCGCAGGAGCAGGAGCAGGCGATCTTGGCGTTGGTTTTAAGCAGCAACAGCGACAGCGAAATGTGGCATCAAATCAAAGATTCCATTTTATCGATATTTCTATTTTTTTTTAGACTAAAGAATTTGGTTTTCTTTTGTTGTTGTTGTAATGTTTTGGTTACGTTTTTCTTTTAGCGATAATCCGCAGCATATTTTATATGTGCCAAATAACTATACACTGCAAAGTTCGTTCGCCTGCCCGCTGAAGAATCAAAATGTTCATTGGTTTTTAAACAGTTTTTTTGCATCGATTTCGATATTTTTCGATTGTTTATTTTTTGTCGGCTGATGGCAACGAAATGCGCTCTAGCAATGGGCAATGAGCGGAGGGCTAAAAGGGTTTTTTTTTTTTTTGGGTCGAACGAACTAGTTGCAGGACTTTTTTGATCTAAACTCTCTGATACCTGATAAAGGCTTAACAAGACAAGTAGGAAAAGTCAACTCAAAAGCTAGTAAGAGTAGTTGGAAAAGCTTCTTAGACTAGAAAGAGTTATGGGTGGGGTAAGTTCGGGTGGGGATTGTGGAGGATGGTTTGGGTTCAAGTCCCGCACTATGGGGAAATGGCCTGGGGAGGTACTCGGGGGTTATATATTCTCATATAGATCTATCGATTATACACAGTTGTATGCTTTTTACTACGTTCATAGTAAAGTACATAATCTCCATTGTAGATTGGACCAAAACCATTAAGAAGATTCAGGCTAGTGCCGCGGTATATCCTTGGAAATTTGAATTTAGTAATGCCAGTAATTTGGTAATTTGTGCGGGCGGGACCCATCGGCAGGGGGACTCTATAAGGGCTGGATTCTAGGGATCTTTGGATCACTGGATTTGCCGTTGGGTCCGTTTGGTCCGATCCAGTTCAACGGCCTTGCCGGTTCCGTGCGCTAAGACGGACCGCATGGCCGTTGTCCTGGCTGGGGCCCCGCCCTCAGAGCGGGTCTCGGGTGTGGATACCGGGGGAATCCCCCAGTTTTGGCGCAATACCGGGCAGTAGCTAACAGAGTTATGCAACCGACAATCGCACAGAGTCTTGTGGAATGCCCATTGACACCTAACTCTGAATGAATCTTGTGTGATTGAAATATATATTTATTTTCGCTTTTGAAAATATTTCATTGATTTATGCGTTTGTTTTTCGTTTGTTTTTTTTTTCTGTGCAAGCCATTTAACGTGTGTAAGAGTGTGTAAGAGTGTGTGGTGTGTTTTAGCAGTTGCTTTTCTTTATAGATTTCTTTCATTGTTATTTCATGTTATTTGGTTATTTAAGAAATTTTGCATTTACAAAAGCTGAGAGACTGTCTCGTTCGGTTCGTACTTTGTTCAAGTGGTTTTTCCTGGTTTTCCCTGATTTTATGGGTTTTGTTTTTTTTGGTTTGTTTTCGTTTGCCTTGAAGCGTGTATTAATATATTCGTCTATGAGGATATCACTCTGCGACTGCCGCAACATCGAAGCCAAAATACTTAAGGAAGCGATACTTAGAGGCGCTCGAAATAAATTGGAAAGCATTTGGGTTTTGTTTGGATTTTCGAAATGTGCGCTTTGAGAACAAGTTGGGCACGCGTGAGTCCTGGCGAGTAGTAGGAGTTATTATTAACATAAAGGACATAAAAGAAGCGTAAGCAACAGTTAAGGTTCGCAGCTCTTAAATAGTTAAGGTTTACTTGAAGCTTCTCTCGCACAAACATTATTATTATTATTTGTAATATTATGAATAGAATTAAGGAAGTATTCCAAAAGTGAAACGAAAAACTTGTACAAGTAAGGAAACGCAATACGATCGGTTTGTTTGGGTTCCGTTTTGTTTTTTTTGGAAGGGTTTAGCTTTGGTTTTTGGTTTTGGTTTTGGGTTTGGAGTTTGGATTTGGGTTCAGGGGTTTTCGGGGGGGTCTTTCGCTAGACAAAATATTTTTTTGGGCGCAATTCGAATTGGGGTTTCACACTTTCGACAGCAGCAGAAATGATTGGGAAGCATCCTTTTTAACGTCCGGCACTCGGCTGGGAGATGACGGTTAAAAAGGAGGCTCTCTGTTGCATTGGTCAATGTAGTAAAGCATATTTTAAGCCATCTTTTGTATAGTTTTTTTTTGGTTAGTGGTGCTCGTTTTCTTGGTTTTTTTCTGGTTTCGTTTGCTCCAATAGCCAATTTCCACCTGGGTTTTCGGAGTTTTCCAACTCGAGTTTTTGGTTTTATTTATTTCCATTTGTTCGTTCTTTTGTGTGCTTACGTATACGCAATTTTCATTATTTTTCTTGTTTTTTGTTTTTTAAATCTTAATTGTAGTTTGGTAACGAAAAAAACCAAAGAATAATATTGCAAAAGAAAAAATTATTAAAAATATCAGGCCTAGAATTTTGGGCCCAAAGAAAGCTCAAATACAAATACAATTTTAATTTCAAGACAAATTTCCTGGGAAATCTGTCAATTTGTATTTTTAATATCAACGAAAAAATATATCACATATAAAGTTAAATGGGCAAAATTACAACAAATATTTGGAATTTAACGCCAGCAACGAACGACAACAATTACTTGGGAATTACAGTCAAATCAACACCAATATCGCAATTGCAATTGCAATGTTTTACGTTTACTTTTCAACTTAGGCTAAAATAAAGAGTTCAACATCGATTTACTTATTTTACATACAAATTTGGCAGTAACAACAACAACAATTAAAATATTTATCAATAATAATAATCGGTCGATTGCACACTTGCCTTCTTAGCTAAATTTATGATGACTTTATGACTTGATTTTGTATATTTTTGAAACAAATGATTTGAATACCAAGCTTAAAAATTTGAAAAATTATTTTTTTACATTTTTTTAAACTTTTTAATCACTTATAAAATATTGAAAAAATTTTAATTTAGTTTTTTTTGATAAATCGAAATTTAAAAAATTTTTAAATTTAGTTTTTATGAGGTTAATAAATCTGCTTACTAATTTTAAGCTTTTTTAATTTTAATTTTTGGCAATTTTTGAAAATTTTTGACAATGTCAACCCTGTAACGCTTTTTCAAATATTGAAAAAATTAACTAATTTTTGTTTGAAATTTAAAAATTCTATAAAATATAAATTTGCAATTAAAGCTTAGAAATATCATAATATTTAACACCATTTTTTAGCTAACTCGGCAGGTGGCAAGCGCTTCAAAAGCGAAAACAAAAACATAACTTGGAATACGTTAAGCACAACAACATGGAGCTGCTCATACAGGGATCGTGATCGTATAATACAGTAGTATAACAGTGACCGTAATCTCTGTATGAGCACTCGCGATACACAAACTTTATTTTTTTTTTTTGTACACAACAAATCGGTTGGGGGGAGGTGGGGATTACGTTTGGATGTTTGCTTGGTTCTTTTTGGGGGACTGGACTTGAATACGAATCAACATCGAACAACGGAATTACGCATTAGGTTTACGACAGCAAATTAGCAATTTAACAGTTAGTATTTAGAGTTAGTAGAAAGTATGGTTAAAGAGAAAGAGGAGAGCGTACTGTTGCAGAGACAGACAGGTTGGTAACATCAAAATATTCACACACATGGCACATAATGCATGGAGGAATCGGAATCGAAGGTAGAGTGACAGAGAGAGAGTGGAGGATCATTGAACTGAATTCAAAATATATAACAGTTTTTTGTTTTTTTGGAGCTTTGGGTCGATGGTTTGCATACTTTTGATTTTTTTTGACTTGAAAGGTCTTTGGGGGGGTTTTGTGGTGGGGTTTTAATTTGGAAATTGATTATCGGTTTACTTACCTAAGATGGATAAAATGACAACTACTACATCAAATAAATTCCATGGCTCAATAAAAT
Source organism: Drosophila lini (assembly GCA_018905715.1). Classification (NCBI taxonomy): domain Eukaryota; kingdom Metazoa; phylum Arthropoda; class Insecta; order Diptera; family Drosophilidae; genus Drosophila; species Drosophila lini. Next base: position 15,992 of record JAEIIL010027217.1, read on the forward strand.
AGTGATATCGTAAAGCGAATATTTTTAATAGACATTCGGAACTGAAAATAACTACGAATATCGCATTGAGATAGTCAAGGACCGCGTTGTACGTGTCCGACGCATCGTAACGATCGAGTGTCATGGTGAACATGTTCAGACCAATGAATAACATAATGATTATATCGAATTTCTTATCGGTTACTATTTCAAAGACTATTGCTTGTGGTCGCCACTGGAATAGAGGTAGAAACGTAAATCAATATTGAAATCATAACGAACGGTAAAGGGTTAACGAAAACGTAACGTAACGTAACGTAACGGATAAAGCAATCGTTGGACACCGCCAAAACACATTGGAGAGAAGAGAGAGAAAGGAATAGAAGAGTTTCGTATGAGTACATTGGGTTAAATACGTCGAATTTGCTTATAAGTATGTTATAGATAAATAGTATGGTATCAGAGTATTCATCTCAGTTGATTGCATTATTATATAGGTATATATTATGTTTTATTTATATATCGGTTTATCGGGTTTACTTGTTCCCCATTTCGATTGGGTTCTTGTCTGTATATAGTATATAATATATAAATTACGTTTCGTTTGTAGATCTGTGCCAATTGCAAACTTTTTTCCATGGTATGAGGTTCTGGGGAGCGTCGTTCTCGCCGCGCACCTGCAGACGTACAGAGTAGGCGTATAACAGTATAACAGTAGTTGGGTAACATTGTTAAACAGTGACTCAGTGTGCTAGTAAGTAACATTCATTCAATTGCATCGGTTATCGGCTATCGATTAAGTAAGAGAGTACACTACACGAGGCGGCATACCAAGAGACAGACACAGATGCATTTTACAGTTTTACAGATTTACAGATTCACAGATTCATGGCGTTAGAGCGAGAAACGTGCAGTCAGTCTCGGTTTGATGTGTGTGTCTGTCTGTCTGTCTCTTTCCTCCGTCAGCATGCCAGACGCTAGCCGTTGCCTCTCGCTTCTAATTTCGATTTTGATTTCGATTTAGCTTCCGGTTTTGAGTTCCTAATTTCACATTTTCTTATCGTATTTCGTAGGTATATCGTTCTGTGACTATCACTAAACATGCCCAGGAGTAAAGTAGAGATTAAAGAGAGACGTGCCAAGATGTATGCTATGTACACATCCAGAGGTTAGGAGTACGAGTAGTAGTAAAGAAACATGCATTGGTTGCCATATCTAAGTAGGAGGTGTTGCGATAGGTATATACATATATAGAGATTGTAGTTTTGCTTTGCTTTTGGAATTTGAAATTTGATCGATCGTCCAGCGGATAATTTTGGCAGACATAAAAATGTTTAAGTACAGACGAACCAAACGGACACAATACTTAAATACAGCTAGTGGAAATTAAGTATTAGAGGAGTGGAGAGTAAGAAAACGGTATGTTTGCGAAACATCGTCGTCGCACTCGCACTCGCAGGAGTCGCTCAATGGCAACAGTGGCGTGCTATATCTCTCTCTCTATCGCGCACGCACACCACGGGAGCCATTCCAGAGACTCGACTTCTTGGTGCGCTGCCTTCTCTTGCTTTCTTCTTGTTCTTTTCTTTTCTTATCTTTTCTTCTTTCTTTTTCGCATTGTTTCGCATTGTTTCTCTTGTTGTTGTTGTTGTTTTTCTTGTTTCAAAGATCCATCAATCAACTTGACAAAATATTGCTAGAGAACAGGGCCTTTCACATACATACATACGCGCGTACGTAGATATGTGTTTGCTATGTAGATATATACTCAACGGATTGCAAAAGGGTATAAGTCGAGGGTCCTGTCCTGTCCCGTACAGCAGTATAACAGTATAATAGTTATCTAATTGTGTACTAATCAAGGAATATATCAGTTATCGATTTTGTACCATAACAAAATCATAACAATTTCGGTTGTCATTGTAAAATCATAATAACGGTAGTCTTGTATAACAGTCTCTCTTTCGGCAGTAGCACAGTTCGGTGTGTATTCAATACAAGTTAACATAGAAAAAAGTTTATCATATATACAAAATGTTATATATACAATACGGATACGATTGGCACAGATTACGCGATCAAAATCTTATTCTTTGATCTTTTATTTCTTTTTTTCAGTCCTAAATTATACTATATTATTGTTATCGTTTCGTTATAAAGGAATTGTAGTTATGTTAGTGTTCATTAATGGGGCATCAAAAAAAACTGATTTCTATCGAGGTTCAAGTTGAAAAACTTGGAGAAATAATACTTGGATAAAGCGACACAATTGAGTGTACGACTTTCTATGTAGTTATGATGCCCCTCTTGGGAGATTTTGGGTTTTATTTTTGATACTTTGATTTATTAGGTTATTGTTTTATTGTTATTGTTTTTCGGTTTATATAGCTCTTTCATATTATATATTTTCGGTTTTTCTTTCTTATTATTTATTTTGTTTTCTATTTATGGTATATATATTTTTTGTTGTATTTTGTTGTTGTCTTACCCTTGGTCTTGGAATGGCTTTTAATGGTTTTTTAGAGCCCATCTTTTTCATAGCATTATAGTACTTTTTCTGATCTTCTGTCATGAACATTTCTAATGATCCACCTGCTTTTTTCTTTTGCTCATTAAAATTATCAATGATAACACCAATGAACAGATTGAGTGTGAAAAATGATCCAAATATGATGAAGAATACGAAATATAAATACATGTAGATGTTCGTTTCACGAATTGGCTGCTTGTCCACCTGTTATCGATTGTTTTGGCCCATTCGGTATCGATCGATAGCAGCAGGAATCGATGTAGAATTTTGCGTTTTGACGGGGAAATTTTGTGGCATGGCATCATCGGTTTCGGTTTCAGTTTTTCGGGTTTCATTTCATTTTGTTTTTGTTTTTGTTTTGATTTTTTTTTTTTTTTTTTTGTGAATGGATCATTTTTAGTGTTGCTCGTGTTGTTGTTGTGGGGTTGTGGTGTGTGGCCAGAGTTGGGTTTGAGTGGTGTTACCATATTCATTGTTGTTTGTTGATGTTAGTGTCGAGTGTTGTTGTTGTTGTTGTAGTTGTTGTAGATTTGTTGTTGATTCATATATAAAAAAGAGAAAAAAGTTATAGATAAAATTGTTTGATTAATAAAAAGTATCATAGACTGGACTTGGGTTTTAGATAATCGACATATTGGCTAGACATTTACAGTATGTATGGGTATAAACTAACTAATTATCGTTTGCAATATAGCTTTGTTTCAGCGGTTTTCTGCTCTATATATATAGTTGGCGTGTCTCAATATTGATATCTTTACTCGGTTTACTTGATTAATTTTTGTGGTTGGTTGGTTGGCAAAGCGCATTGGCAAACATAAATGCAGTCTGATGCGTGTGTAAAGTTGGACTTGGACTTGAAGTGATGTGTATGTGTGTGTGGATTGCAAGGGTTGTACATTACCTCTCGTGAATCGATAGCATCGTTCATGATTTGTATCCAGCCTTTGAAGGTGGCCACTTGGAAAAGGCACAGATACGCGTTACCTACATGATCGAAATTCATTGCTGAATTCACCCACGTGTAGTTCTCGCTCTCGCAGGCATTGCGATTTGGTATGATCTCGTGGCTGAGCTTCGTGCCGTTCATGTCCTCGCACTGTGTTTCGATGATTGTTTATCGATGCAGGTTGTAGGTTGTAGATTGTAGGTCATCGGTGCGTCGTCGTCGATGGGGTTTGGTTTTGTTTATCGATTTGATGTCGGAAAAATGTAATTCAGTTATGCGGGATTTTACATATAGATAGGAATAGTAATAGATATATATATATATATATGGGCAGGTAGATTACATAGAGCACTATAGCTAGTTTTGCTAACTAATTTGTTGGTGTGTTGTAGTGTCTTGTGTGTTGTAGTGTCAAGTGTCTTGTGTGTTTTGTGTTGAGCAGCTAATTAGCAGGGCTTGTGGCCTCTTGACTAAATGTTATTTTGAAAAGCTTGGCTTATATTGAACTAATTTGGATTAGTTAGAGTTCGATTAGGCTGTTTAGTTCTGCTCTGTACTGATGTACCGGTGCAAAAGGCAAAGTACTAACTAAGGCTAGAGCTAAGGAGTGTTCTAAGAAACTGTTTTTTTTTTTGTAGTGCAGCAACTTTCGCAAGGTCGCATACTCGTATAGTTATATAACGCTCGATAAGCATGCCCAAGCTGAATCGGACTCTGCAGCTGATAGGGATTTGGATAGAGATATCGATTTCGATTTCAATTTATATTTCGATTCAGATTCTTGCTCTGGATTTCAGATTCTATGTACAGTCTGCGAGAGCTCTGAACTTTTCGTTTCGAATCGTGTTGAAACTCAACTATTTACGAAAAATAGATGCAAAGATACGCATTTCTTTCAAGTTTGATTTCGATGAATTCGATTAATTGTAATCATTTATTGCTAATTATCGAAGGCTGCTTGGGAAGGCGAAAGGAGTACAAGAATCTGGCTTGTATTCGTTTTACCTCCGATCTTGGGCCTATCTGATTATGTTTCGTTTGTTTTTATTTCGGTTTCTTTTTGTTTTTGTTCGGTTTCTTGGTTTGTTTTTTTTTGTTGAGGATTTTAGTTTGAATCATATGGCACGTACCTTAAAATATTTTCCAGCAAAAAGCTGTACACCCATTATGGCAAAAATTAGCCAAAATATTAGACACACCAATAGCACATTGAAGATGGACGGTATAGCTTGTACCAGCGCATTAACGACGACCTGAATTTGATTTGGTTTTGGTTTTTTTTTTTTGTTTGTTGTAGTTTTTGGATGGTTTCAGATTGGTCGATCGGTTGGACCGATAACCGATCGATTGGGGTCGTCGTTGGCAACGTCGATGATGATTGGGAGTTGAGTTATCGATGGATTTTGGTTGGTTGGTTGGTTGGGTGTATGGGTGATACGAGGCGAGGCAAGGCGAGGCGAGGGTGTCGGTGGAGAGGGGATAGAATATAATACAATAAATGCAGAGAGTTATTTAGTCAGTTAGGATTATATATATATATATATATTTATATCGGTAAATACTTAGACGGGCCTTATACATAGATGTGATGTACAGATGTGTGGTGAGTGTGGGTACTGTGCGTGTGTATGGTACTGTGTGTGGATGACTAAGCTTTCTATGTACATATAAATAAATGAGCGTTTTATGGGATTTATGATGTGTGTGTTTTTTGGTGTTCACTAACACTAGCGGCAGGCAGCGTGCGTTAAGGCGCAATTTACTTTACAACACTACATCTATATGAATAACGGTTAACAGCATAGCATAACAGAGAGAGAGAGAGAGAGAGATATAGGGAAGGAAAAAGCAAGCAGGCACAAGTTCAACTTGAAAGTAATTAAAGTATTTTTGGAAATTTAGCTAAAATTTAACTTAAACTAGGGACTAAGTACATGGACTCTAGATGAGATGGGCTAAGTACGAGTAGAGTCAAAACTGGTGTAATTTGATGGTATATAGTATATATCTAGATCTATAGATCCGGTCGGTCGGTCTCTACAGTGCTGGGCAGGCAGGCAAAGGGTTTCGAAAGACTGTAGTCGAGATTTAAGCTGGTTAAGCGAATTTCTTAGTTGCTTACTAAAGAGCGAGATATGTGGATAATAGAGAGAGACAGAAAGAGAGCGAGCGAGCGAGCGAGAGCGAAATAGATATAAAGAGAGAGCGAGCAAGACGCAACTTGTGTGTGTGGCAAGGCAAAACGTTTGTCTAATTATGAATAAGGTTACGAATAAATATAAGAGTAACGATTAACAATAGCTAAAATTAACTCTAGTACTTGGAGTGTGTTTCGTGTTCGGCTGATCGATGAGAGAGAGATTCGAGTAAGTATAGTAAGTAAGTTGGTAGTAAGTATCATCTAATCAGTCAATCAATTACGGATTACGGTTAACGGTTTATTATTTAAGTATAAAAAAAAGATAAACCATACAAATGGTTAAATCTACTTGAAAATTTCACTAGGTATTTTGAAATATCGGTTGCTGTTAGTTTCATGAATGGCTAATGTATACGAGCACGAGTACGGGTTAGACAGTATATAAGTCGTGATGGAATTGGGCGCTATTAGCTGGTTTGATATACGATTTGCGATATGCTTGATACTGATACTGATACAAATACTGTTATTGATACTGATATTGATGAAGTTGTTTTGTTTGGTTTGTTTGGTATTTCGGTTGTGGTTTTTTTTTTTTGATTTCGAGTTGATTTGATTTGGTATTGGTTTTTGGGTTGTTGGATTGTTACGAGTATGTATGGAAAGTACGTACCCTCATGCCCTGCATACGGGACATGGCACGTAGTGGTCTCAGTGCTCTTAACGTTCGCATAGTCTTGAAGGCTTGAATACCACCAGCTCCAACAAGTGAAGCAACGAAGTTGATAAGCGATACCTAGTTTCGATATACAGTGGCTCACAGCTTATTTGACCCACACCTAATTTCCAACTTAAAACCGCTA
>JAEIIL010027219.1:9685-21686 GCA_018905715.1 Drosophila lini
TCGAAGTCGCGATATTTTTATTTGATATTTTTTGATATTTTTTCCTTGGTCACTCTGAAACTCAAAGCAAATGTCAATTTACATGCTTGGGGTAGAATTCTCGTTTTTGGGGTAGAATTCTCGTGTAGAATGTAGAGTGCAACCGAACCGAGAGAGAATTTGTTCGACGAACGTGTTTGAATGTGAAATTTTGTTTTTGCGTACTCGATATATCGATATTTTGGATTTGACTTGAACCTGCGTGCTAGTCGATAGGTGCAAGCTAAATAAATAAAATACCAATATTTATCGAGTATCATAACGAGCTTTAAACTTAAAATATAATTTAACTGGAGTCTGTATGACGTTTTTGGTCAAAACTGAACTCGAGCATTGGGTTGCCAAGGAATAGGTGATAATAATAGTTTTCTTGCAAAGCAGTTATTTAAATTAATTTTTTTTGTTCAACGTTGCCACCTGGCTTTGTGTAACTGACGGTTACTTTTTGAATTTACACATTAGACGGAATATTATGAAATTCAAGGTTCAAATTTAAGCCAAAAATTAATAACAATAAAATAAAAATAATTAATTAAAAGAAATCAAACTATTGGCTCCTAAAATTCGATCTTAGTGTGGCCTATAATCCTTGAAAAACTGGTACAGTTAAAATCAAAATATATATAATATAATATAACAGGCCTAAAAGATTTATTAAATTATATAAAGCTTGAAAACATATCTAATTTTGGACTTTAGTTGACTCTAGGCAGCTCCGCAAGTCCTCCACGAATGGAATGATTTTGAATTGGCTGGGCTGCTTCTTCAAACACTCCCTAGCGAAATCCATCGGGCAACTTACTCCCAGGGATCTGGCGATCTTCTCGCCGTAGGTGAGGGTGATTCGTGGCGACTCCTTGGTCAGGAACCGGTCCTCAATCAAATCCTTGTGAAAGGAGTGGATCAGAGCAACAAGGGCGCGACCGCTTTTCCAGGAGGCGGTGAATTCGTACATCGGAATGCCGTAGGAACGAGTTTTCATCTTGCACCAATCCAGCAGGAACTTGCGCCGGTCCCCAAACGTTTTCCCTATCCAAAGGTGGTTTATGGAGGAAGCTTTGTTCAAAGAAGTCAGCTTTTCGATCTTAACCAGCACACCTTGATCCTCGACCGGAGGTTTGTAGTCACTTGGACCCTTGGTTTTCAAATCTTGCAGATTGTCCACCGAAGGTGTATCTTCGTTTGTGGTCGATAGCGTCCATTTGAGCTTGGCACCCGGTTCTAATTCCCTTACAAAGTAAGTTTTCAATGAGTCTTTGCTCTGTGACAATGGTACACCTTGGTCATCGCACGGAGGTTTGAAGCCACTTGGACCCATGGTCTTCGAATCTTGCAGATTGTCCACCGAAGGTGAATCTTCGTTAAAGTTGGAAACAAGTTCTAATTCCCTTACAAAGCAGGTCTTAAATGATACTTTGCTCTGTGACAATGCGAAGGCAGCCTTCTGGTCTTCTATCGGAGATTTAGGGTTACTGAAATTCTCAGACCTCAAATCCTGTGGGTCCACCTGCGAATCCTCGATTGAAGCTGACTGATCCACTTCAGATTCCATCCTTAATACGGATATAGTACGACAGACTAAGGAAATATTCACTTTCTGTTTACGCTCAACCGAAGGATTAAGGCCACGAAGATTCTTGGACCTCAAATGATCCTCAAATGATCCTTGATCCTCTGCACATTGTGTATCGGATTCCTCCTCGGATTCTGTACTCAATACAGATATAGTCTGACAGATATCATCCAACAATACATGCCAGTCATTACTTTCCATCGAAGAGCTAAAGAGACTTTTATCCAGTGAGTCTGCCGGTAAGTATTCGATTGTGCTCGATAGTGTCCCAGTGGAAACCTATATGTGTGTTTAGTAAATAAAGTAAAAAACCCCGCAAGCTTAGTTTTGGAATTTTTTTTTGAAAAATGTACACCACTACAAAACCCCTGTTTGTTTTTACTTTCAGAAAGTGCCATCTATGTATGTTTGAATTCATAGCCCGAACCTAATGCCTTTGAGCCGGCATTTCCATTTTGAAAGCCAGAAAGTCAAGTGGAATTAAATTAAGTTTTTGCTTAGAATCCATTTATTTTTTATTTATATTTTAAATGAAATATGGTTTTCTTTTAAAATAAGTTTTAAAGCGCGCAACTGGCAAGCGGCAGGCAGTACTTATGTAAGGCCCAGGCAAGCACGTGTAGAGGCTTGTGAGTGTGTGTGTGTGTGGGTGCGTGGGCAGCAACCTGTGGCCATTTCACCTTAAGTTAACCTTTCGGCAGGACATTGCGCAGGCGCTCGAATCCGGCTGGCTATAATTAGACATTTAGAGACCCACTTGCATCATCATCGGGGAATTGGCCATCGGTTCACGTGGTGGGTGGGTCATGGTGTTCATTGTACATATTTCGTCCGTTTTGGTAACACGTGCAGCACTCGCATACACACTCGCGCGAACCGAGTCTCTCTCATAGATACACCAATACATGCGAAGGCCGGTGACGAGCCTCCTACATTTCTCTCTCTCTCTCTCTGTGACGCTCTCTCTCATAGATAAAACTGTTATACCAAAACCAGTTTACATGCGCCGCCACCGCATATAACAGCCAAAGCTGCCTACCTCTGCCGGCGCCGCTGTCGCAGTCTCTGCCGCCTTCGCTGCTGAAAAAGGACAAACTCAAGGGCATTCGATGGAAACGCGGAACGAACACATCGAAGAGTAAGAAGAGGCGGCGGCAAAAGCGAGGAAACAACAACAATTACAGACTTTGTCTTGCAGCAATTTCGTACGCCCGACTTTGATAAGTTCGCCTTGATTACCATACGCCGGCATATATAAGTATAAGTCCCTAGTACCACTAGACTATATTAGATTACACAATCGGTCCCGGTTTAGTATCAACTTTTTGTTGCCACTCCCACGCTATTTGTTGTTGGGAGAGGATTCGTGTGGGTGGATGTATGTGGGTGCCGGAGTGACACAGTTTGTCCTCCCATCTCTCACTCTCTTACTCTCTTTCTCGTTCTCTTTCGCATTGCGTGGGCGTGTTGTGAGCCTGCCCTTTGAGGTTATGTCTGCTGATTGCATATCAAAGCAGGTTCCATTGATTAACCATCAACTAGCAAAAAAACTTATACATGTACACACACACCTACACGTGCGCGCACACTAGCATAAAGAACAAAATACTCCATTAGATTGTTATGCTATCTCTATCTGGCGCTGGCCCTTTTTTAAGTGCTCTGGTTATTGATATCGATTGTCATCAGCGGACTAAACTTTTCCACGCAAACAAACCCACACACGCACGCACGCAAACAGCTGGCCAATCAGATGGAGCTTTACCGTTAGCGCTGAGCTAACCAATTTTTGGGGGTTAGGTGTTCGAAATGGGCTTAAGGGGGAGCTAGGGAGAAAGGCTGATCTTAAAATGTAACAATTAAAAATCCCTTGAACCTTGATCTATTTATTTATTTTTATGTTTATAAAAACATTAGATATTAGATATATGTATACTTCCATAATTAAATTTATATTCCTAATCATAAGTCTATGAATATTTATAAACACAATTTCAAGTTTTAAATTGTTTACACTACGAAAAAAGAAATCATATATTTCCTTTTGGTATTTACGATCAAGCCGGAGAATGTGATCACACAATAAGCTAATTTACCCCCGCCGAGACACTTGAGATCTCAAGGCTATACGATATCGATGAGGTGATCGCATTCCCGGAGTACGGAGTACGACGCACTGCATTCGCCGGGGCCGTAAAAAATATGACCGTAGCATCCGGGGAGTCCGAACTTTCGCCAGCGTCTGGAGCGTTAAGCTTATCAAAAACTTAATCGAATTCCTATGCCAGGGAAAGTTCTCGGCAATCGATTGATTTATGCAATTGCGCCGATTTGTTCCTATACCCCAGACCAATAATCGCCTCCCCATGATAATTAAACCCCGGGAGGAATTTTCGTTGCCAATATTTGGCCACCTCCCTGGGCTTATCAATCTCGGGCCGAAAATAGTAATCAAAATAGACAGATTTTCGTGCGGAATATTATATACCTACATACATACATACATACATAGATAGATGGAAGGCTAGAAAACATGAATTAATTACTACATACGCATATGTATGTGTATATATAGACCCACGTCCGGGTGCGTTCAGTGCTTATCGGGGGGTCTCTGGAGGGCATTATCGCTGGACTGGCTTTTGCACTTTTACTTTCGTCGAATTCCATTTGGGAATCGTTTGGGAATCACGCCGATTGAGCTGAATTGACTTTATCAGTTCGTGGGATCTTGAATATATGTTCAAACCACTAACTCTACACACCAGGAACGGGTAGATCTATAGTGTATCATCGAGAATTTCAACAAGATAATTACGAGTATGATTAATGGCTAAGCAAGCAGGTGGGGTGCAGCTGAACTTAATTAAGTAGTCTAGAGATGCACCTTATACCTTCTGACTTTCATCAACCAGAAGCAAGATTTCCTCTTAGCCATGAATCAGCCAGGCTCCCAGAACCTAATCTTATAATATATGAGTCAACTAACTCGCATAGCCAAAGACCTATTATAGTTAAGACTTTAGGCGCAGCCAGAAGTACATAGTAAATTTTAATCAAAGGGACCGGCGACCAATCAATAAAAATATAAATAAACTAGCTAGAGTTTTTCCATTCATTGGGGGGATACGAAGAACTTGTTGAGCGAAGCATTATAGTTTGAGTTTGAGTTTAGTCGCTTATCAGTCAAGTGAGCAGAACTAAGTTTAGTGATCACTAAAGAACTTGAACTTGGGGGTACAATTAATGCTCATATGTACTATATATAAAGCCCCCCACACAGAGATCTGAAGATCTAATCAGCTCAAGTAAAGTGCTTATTATAAAAGTACGCGAAAGATTGAGTTATATATAGTAGATAGTTGGATACATGGTAATTGCGTGCTTATCTTTCAGGGAAATAGTATAGTATCACCTTCCAGTCACCTTCCCGATCGCTTTGATTAAAAGAGTATTAGCTTCTCCCCCTTGGATCCATTTCCATCCCGGTGTTTATGGGGTCCGCAGTGTTTGCTTATCAACTCGAGTTTCGGCAACGATTCTAATTACACTCCCAATGTGCTTGACATGGGGACAAATTCGCACACAAATTCCACTGTCGAGTTTTTCGTGGGTTTCTATTCTACATATATGACCGATCATAAATATATGTGTTTATTGTTTATAATCGTAAACAAATAAAGCAAAAAAAAAAAAAGGAAAAAGGCCAGCTTCGAGGTGTGAAAGCCTCCGCGGAGGGGGATCAATTCCACTGAATCCGTAGATTGCCTTGCCACTTGACCCGCGCTTATCGAGAGTATGTTTGTTGTTCCGAGTGTATACTATTATTATTTGCACAGAGAAAAACAATGTGGCATTAAATCTGACAAGTAGACATAATATATAAAATATTATAAATATTTTCTCTTCGGAACATTTGTATTCCTTAAGATCAATCTACCTTTTTCTAGAATATTAAAAAGAAGACCTTTTACAGTTGAGTATCTTTTTTTCACTCTGTACACTGATCAATTGAAGACCCCCATCCCGATATATGTATATATATTCTCGATTTCCAACTCTCGATCTCTTATGCAATCCCCTCAAACTGCGTTTTACGACAATTGAGAAGCGGAAGACAACGAGTGATCCCAGATCCAGTTCGAGATCGAGATCGAATTGCGACTGTGTTTTTGTTTGCTTCTGTTTGTACATATTCCAGGTAATTATCGTAGTATATATGTGCATACATATATGGCCCCTGGCCCTGGCTGGAATAGTTGCTAAATGAGTCGGGCCCAGTGCACTTGTTTTGTTGGCAAAATGAATGAATGGAAATGATGGACTCTCTATGTCGGTGGGACGGTGTACAAAGATCAAAGTCAACGGTCAGAGTTGACTGGTTAATCACCTGCAATCATAATAGTAAGGTTGTTATTTAATATTTACCAATCGAGGGTTTGGAAATCCCTTTAAGTGGGGTCTAAAATAATGCTAAATCTGAACAACATTTTATTTAATATTTGTTCGCAAACTTTTAGATACTTTTTGAAGGCTACAATGGCTATCCAAAAGTTTCCTTCTAAACGTAACACCAAATAAATTTAAATGAATAAACTAATTTATTTTATTTATTTATTTAAAGAGATTTTAAAACCCTAGGGAGTGTTTAAAGGCCCAGTAAATGTATTATAATTAAAAGCAATTAAATTGCTGTCCAAAAGTATGTTACAGTATTTGAAAACCTAAGAATTCCAAGTTTTACAATTACAAATTTATTTCTATTCTATTTAGGCACCATTTTAGCTAATTTTTATTCAACTATTATATCTAAAAAATATTTAAGTGGCCACAACTATACCCATTTAATCATAAATCAATGAACTTGAGTATATTTACTCGTATGCCCTATCGTATATACAAACGGTTTCCTTGCATTATCGCACTTGATATTCTTGGAAATATCCAAGATATCCGAGATCCCAGTTGGGGTTTGCAAACCGCAGCAATTTTCCAGGCCCCGCTGCTTACATAAGCGTCTGGGGCAGGTGTAAATACCCTCTGGTAGGGGGTGTAGGGTGCACTTGGCCCGTATGAGAAATGCAGAAACGTGATCTATTCCATGTTGTCTCCACTGACATATTTTGTGGTTATCAGCCGAGCTGTGTGTGTCCCATTTGCACCCAAATTGGCCAGTTGTTTACGTTTACCCGGTATTTGCAATTTGTTGTTTTGTTTTGTTTCTATTTGTTGTTCTTGCTGTGTTTTGTTGTGCTGTTATTATTATTTATAGCGCCCCAGAAAGGTGTTTAATTTATACCCCACACGTTCAAGCGGCCACAATTCGCACGATCGATCGATCTCAAACGGATGAGGGGTAGTGTTCAAGATTTATGGATATCGAGTTTAAATGACATACAATCCTTAAAGCGGTTAAAGTTTAACTATAGGTAACCGCAACGTCTTAATCAGTGGTTACTACTAGACATTTTCTATTAAATCTGTTATACAGATTTATATTTTTATCTTCCAACTGTAGGTGATTATTAAATCATTAAAGTTTAATGGAACAATCTTAACCAGAGGTTAAGTAGGTCTTTGTAAAGGTTTCTTTTTTTCTCAAACAATATCTAAACAGTTATTCAGTGCTTATTTAATACGTTCTTAATCTTTATATCCATAGATATATTTAACCAGAGGTTAAATACTTCGAGTTAAATATCTAATTAAACTTTTTATATGAATGTCAGATATATTTGCTTTCTTATATAGAAAACGACAATTATCTTGACCCATCTTAGGGCAAAATGATCATCATTGAGTATTTTAACCAGAGGTTAACCCCCTCAATTGCAATCTCTTTGAATCTGCGCATTTTCATCTTGTCCGAGGACCGTCAACCCATCAATTCTTCCATTAATAGATCACTTTGCTGCATAAACAAATTCAAAAGAAGAACTCTGCTAACCAATGTCTCGTGCCTGTCCCGTCTGCAAATTGACTCGAGTGTCCGCCGGATCAAATAAATTTGTATGCCCAGCAATTCTTTCGAGATGGACGTCGCTTTTTCCAGAGTCTTTCCATTAGTTGAGACAAAAATACCCAGAGAACGGCGGCTCCTCAGGCAGTTTCTGGCGGTTCGTTCCGCCGAGACCCGCTCAATTGGTTTGCATTTGGGCTCGTTTAGCGATTAGAGACGGTCCGGGGACTGGGCACCGAGTCGTCGCACTTTCATTCAATCATTCACTTACATCATCAATTGACTGGGCTGGCCATGACCATCGAAAAAGGTCTCGCCGGAGGCTACTGTACTGGATTTATTCGGGGTCTAGTATAGCCTCGCCCAGACTGTGTGGCCCTTGAAGTGCGGATCCGATGGGATCGGATGTTGTTCCTATTAAAGCTCCCCTCCCCTCCTCAGACACTTGGAACAACATCATTAAGCTAAATATTTATTGTTTAGTCTGAGAATATTAGCAGTGCTTTCAAGAAAGGCGATCTAATATGAGTAAAGCTTAGGGATGGTATATCGTATATCGAGGGGCAAGATCCGGTATAATATATCGAATAATATTCAGCACTCAATATTGATTTTATAGCACTTGCATTGCAAAAATAAAATATGGATTTTTTAAATCGGCTTACAAAATATAAATATTTTCTGTCATCTCTAGTAGAGTCTGTGGAATTATGTTTCATGACAACCATAAACAAATCGTTTTGCCAAATCAACTCCAATTTTTGCTAATAGTTTTTCTGGTTTTGTAAATTAATCATGTTTACCAGACATTAAATGTTTAGTCTAGCAAGTTGATATGTATTTAAGATGTTTCCGAGGGAGGCATTAATCTTAAGTAAATATTTAAAGACGGGTTTGTACCTAAGAAATGTCATCCGAAGCGAGTAATGAGAGCAGTTTTAATCCCCAGACTGATGATACCCCACATAATCTTCATCTTAATTACCCGTATTATATCATCCAATTTAGTGCATTCAATTATTGTTCTTTTTTTTTGTACTTTCCCTGTCATTTTAATTTCTCATTGTTGGGGTTTTTTTTTTTTAATTACTTTTGTTATTTGCGGTTTCTGAATCAAGTTGTAATTAAAGTTATTTGCAGTAAATATACATGTGCATGAAGTTCCAGCCGGGCACGGAAAGTAATCAGGCAAACACTCTAATTTTGCAGTGAAATAAAGGCAAAAAAACAAAAGAGTTATAAACTAATAACGGTAATTATACGCAGAAAACAACAACAGCAATAAAACAAGATCGCCGAAGGAAATGACGGCAACCATCTGTGGATGATTGTCGATTGTGGTTGTGTGTTGTAGAAAAATTATTGAAGCCCCGTGCCGAATTCGCTGGAGAATAATGATTGATTCATGGAAAACAAAAAATATAATAATACAGAATGAGAGTTTCTTACATTTAAATCCAATATTTCCCAATGTAATATCTTCTTTTCAGTTTCATATTGTTTTTATCGCCTCGGAAAAGTCATATTCTTGCCCCATCTTAGCTTGCAATCTATATATATTTCCTATCTGGGCAGTCATAAAATATTGCAATTATAAAGTCCAAGCTACCGAGTTCGAAATCACGAAATCAAAGGTTTTATCACTCTGCCGAACGATAAGATTTGATATCTGTTATAGAGCTTGTCTATGGGGAAATAGAATGTCAAAGAATGTCAAAACCAGAAAAAGAAATGAATCTGCCAAGCAAAGTTGAAGTTGATGAAGAAAATTTATATCTATATATATATATATTCAATCAGGCAAAAATTATTTATTTAAAAAATTCACAAAGATAAGTATCGGACTTTGAACTATAGTTAAATAGCAATAGATAGAAGTGGTTGTGAATTATAAGGTTACTTTACTCTATATTTCTTAATAAATCTTATAGATTTACCACGGGGTATCTAAATCCTGACAACAGGTCCAGCCCCATTTTCCGACCCCCCCCCACAGCACTTGGAAATTCCGAATGCTGTGTCTTTCCTTCCTGTCATTTGATGTTGATGTTATTACTGCCGTGATTATATGTGGTTTGAATATGTCTAAACTGGTTTAAGTCTCTCGACCTGCTTTAAGATTTCGACTTGTGTTTGATATCCATATCCGCAAGTGAAAGCTACGATTGAAGGCAAACCTCTTGCATTTTTACTATTAATTATAGGTTTTGAAAAACTTTAAAGATATGAATGAATTGTGCGTGTTTATTTTATTATTCATATATTATTATTACTAAATAAAGAGGTTTATTTATTTTACTTTTATTTTCAAAGTTTTTATACCCTTTAATCGATCATAACTAAGCCTCTTGTGTTAGTTTTTATAAGTTTAAAAGATCTGCATAAAAATAAAAAAAAATTTAGTTGAACTACAAACTTATATTTGTTTAATGATGATAATAATAAACATTAAAATTGAGTAAAATGTTGGTAGCTAGATCAAGAATGTATTTAAATGTTATATAGGCTCGGAAATAACTCCTTTTCTTACTTAAATATATGGCTAGATCGCCTCGCCTGTTGGGAATTCATGCATAATAGATTGCAAATTTAAATATTGAATTATACAAGCGCGACGCAATTGTTGTTATTATTATGGTTATTGTTGTTCTCCTTTTGCTTTTGCTGCTATACTTGGCACTCACATGATTGTTGCCTTTTGCTCTCGCTCTTCGCTTTTGCTTCTCGCTTTTTTGCATTTCCATTTCACACTTTCGAAAAGTGCATTCTGCTGTCGTTTGAAATGCTTTTTACAGTTTACAATTTAGCATTTGCATAACGAAAAAAAGGGAAAGGGAAGGGGGCGAGTGGAAGATACAGTAAAGTCCATTTTCGCTCTCTGCAACAGGCAGTTTTCCTCTCTCTCTCTCCCTCTATCACTCTTTTTCTCTTTCTACCTTCTGCTAAGTTTATTATTGCGCGTATTTTGTTCTTAATTTTCTATATCCCCTCCATCATCGTTCCCCCTTTCGCCAGGCTTTCTGCGCATTAGAACTATTTGAGAAGAAATGTTTTCGATATTTATTTTGCGGCCTGGCGGTGCGAACTGAAAAATTCAAAGCATATTTTGTAAAATTGCCGCAAAATTAACGCAAAAATTCGACGACGACAACAACAGCAACAACAATAAAAAGCTGTCAGAGCTCTTAAAAATGTTGAAAATAATGTTGTTCAATTTCTGTCGTCCCACGGCGCTCAATGATAAATCTTTTTTGTTCTACGCGACTGACGTAGGCTACTTTCCGTTACTTTTGCTCTATTTTGGGGCGTGGTCAACGCCCACAACGCTTTGGGGACACGGTGACGTATACGCGATATTCTGATAAATTAGTGAAAAAACGAAAGAGAGAAATGCTAGCCAATTTATTATTTAAAGGAAATGCCAAGTATAAACTTAATTAAATTTTATGAATATTAAAGTTAAATAAACTTACTTAAAACTTACGTATACGTAATATTTCCGATTTCGATATTGCGCATACGCAGCGTGGTTCGCGAGAACTTTCTTAACCCTGAAAAAGGAGGCAATCTAATGAAATTGAAACCCCCTCGAGGTGATAGAGGTTATAAATGGGCGTTCCAGGAAAGTCATCCTTATCACTGACGCTGCATTTCGATGGCATTTGAAGAGGGCGTGAGCCCCCCTTTTGATAAGCCACAAGTAGTGCGGTACCGATAAGTTTAGATGGAATAAGTACTAGATTAACGCCAGTGTTAAGTGGGGGCAAGTGGGGTTGCAGCACCCCTATTTAAGGTGACTGCAAGTGCATTTATACGTCTATAAAGTAATAGATTTTATAGAAAAAATGAATAAATAAGCATAAGACACAATATTCAAAGCCCCAATATTACCTCATCTGCCTCTGTAATATGTCTCTTTCGATCACTTTCGATCTGGTTAATACCCAATGGGTATCTCCCCCAATTTGTGATTTCCCCCCCTCGGCGGACCTCAAGTGGAAATTGCTTTCAGCATTTTAAAATTGCAATTTGCATTCAAGATATTTAAATTGGGTTTGTGCCGCAGTAAAAAACGTGATCGCGTCCGAGACTGAGATTGCATTTGTATTTGGAATTCTATGAACGATTTTCGCGGAACTCGAGCTTTGTTTGGATATTTTTAAATGGAATAAATAATGTAAGCGAGACTTTGACGTTTGCATTTCACTCGCCTAATATCAAAGCATTTACGATCGATCAATGGCTCAATTAAGCTTCGCAATTCAAATGCGTCAGGCGAACACTCAACCGAAAATTATTCAATTTTAAGCGGACTATAAAAAATAAGTCTACAAAGATACTTACTTACCTGGAAGTATCCCTAGTAATTTGATGAACACTATAAAATCCGCTGGGTATTTATAGATGAAATATGTAAATTTGGCTCAAGG
>JAEIIL010027220.1:0-53091 GCA_018905715.1 Drosophila lini
CCCTACCTCAACTAGAAGTATTTTTGGCCGCTCTCCCCATACAAGCCGGACCACTGTGCGCTGGGAGAATTGTAATTTGCGATGCCGCAGCTCTGGTGATTTGGCAACCCATTTGATTTAAATTTTTATTCTGCATCAGGAAAAAGGTTAGTGCTTTAATAATAATAAAAATGCAGTCAACTATTTATAATCATTTTTTAAAATAGTATGTTGCCAAAA
This sequence comes from Drosophila lini, assembly GCA_018905715.1. Taxonomy (NCBI): domain Eukaryota; kingdom Metazoa; phylum Arthropoda; class Insecta; order Diptera; family Drosophilidae; genus Drosophila; species Drosophila lini. The sequence continues at coordinate 220 of JAEIIL010027220.1, forward strand.
TGGTGTGTCATATTTGTCTTTTGAGGTAACTCAAATATCACAGATTAAATTGGCGAGGATTAGCATCTCTACCATATGCTTATTATTGAATTAATTGATTACCTTAAGAGGGTTAAAAAAATTTACTTTTTAATGTATGGAATAACATACGTGTTGTATCCCTTTAAACTCTTTCCTGTGATTCAGACTTCAAATTAAAATAAATAAAGGGTTTTTATGGATCGTACACGCTCTATGCAGACATTTATATGAACGAAAAAACTATTGATACACAGGGTAGGATGGTTCGGATGAAGGCAAAAATACGATTTTTTAAAGTTGTGAAAGCCGAAATATAATCTTGAAAAATTTAGCTTAAAATTCTACCCCAAAATAACTTGCTAACCATGTGTACACACTTAAAAATTGATTACATAGGGATAGCAAGTATTATAAAACAATTTTTAGAAACTGCTTACTGGCCAGGCCCCCTCCTAATTCGACTCCCATGTGCTTTGGGGCCAAAAGACCTTTAGTGCCGCGTTAACAGTGACGCCCGGCATACCCAACACTTCTCCATAGATAAGGCGCTAGGCAGGCACTCGACTCCAACTGATACCGATAAACATAAAGCTAGGCGGCAATCGCCGTCGCAGTCGCAGTAGACGGCGCTGCTGGCGTCGGAGTCGGCGTTACCGCGTCGAGCAAATTGCCAATTTAAATTGGCCGCGTTAAATTAGTCGAGTTATCAGCCTCCACGGCGGCAGGTGTGCGGAAGGTATATACGGATCGGCGTGGCTCTCACCGAAGTACTCAAGCCCCCCCAAGCACCACCGGGGCAGCCTTGGGGCTCCGCCGCAGTCAAAGTGATTCCGAAGTGATTCAGACCCGAAATGGCCCACATGCGGCGGAAGTTGTTACGTGCGATCTTGTAAAATGACCAAAACGTTGCGGTTTTTAGGAAGTTCGAATAGCACGATATATGTATTCCCAAAAAATTCCAGGCCATTACCAGTGTCCAAGTGTCCAGTGAATTAGTGGCATGCCAGTTCGGCGTGAACGGCTCAAGTGGTCGGCGGCGGAAAAGTGAATTTCAAGTGTTTCAAATGAGAAATATAGTAAAATATCCATGTTATTTCCATTCCAAAAGTTATTTTCATTCATTTTGACAAATTGAAAGTCAACAAAATATATCAATCATCTTGAAGTTCCCTGATATTGATATCTAATCAAAAGATATGGCTGACATATTCTCAAACAACTTCGAGGAAACATTTGAGTGTTTTAGTAAAAAATAACGCATGCGTCAGACCATTAAAATTATTCGGTGCTGTTTTTCAACCTTTTTTGTGTTTAAGGGTTATGGTCAAACATACATTTCCCAAAAGTTTTTTGAAATTACGTGAACTTTACCTTTGTGCGGCCATAAAAAAAAACGCTTATCGGAGAGAACCCCGTAAAGTTCCCTTGGACAAAAACAGTCGTCAACTTTATGTTAGATCAATAAACGAAATCAAAACCAACGGAGAAGAAAGAAATCAGGCAATAACTTCATTATGAAATGCAATGAAATAACAGCATTAAAAGCCAACGAGGAAAAGTGTGCTGATAACTGCAAACGAAAATGTCAATAAATTAATATAAATGAGTGAGTGACTCGTGACTAGCGGCTCTGGCCATTCTCTAGGGCCTTTCTCCGGCCGTTGTTGCTGCTCTTTTTGCTTTTTGTATTTTGTTTAAAAAGCGAATCATGGCTGGGAAAGCAAAACACAAACCAGCGGGGACCCGGAGTTCTTTATTTTCCGATTGCTCGGTCCGTTATCGGCCAATCGTATAAGGAAATACAATACAATTCGCTGTTGATATACCGTATATACTAGTATATAGAAGTGTGTATATGTGTGTCACTTTTGAGACCAGCAAATTTGTTAATATTCCAAGCCGCGGGCATTCGGCAATCGCCTAGCATTGTTGCCGTTCTTTGGGGCGACCGTTCAAGGCATTTGTTTTAGAGCTTTTGGCCAAACAATGAAAATCCCCCCGCATAAATAGAAAACAATTAGGCATTTGAGACGATAAGAGGCCCAATGATAAAAGCCAGCAAGCACTCTGACTCATCCGGAGGAGCTGGTGCCACTTTTGCTCTGAGGCGGTAATTAAAGCAGCCCGTTTCTCTGGCCGGCTGGTGATGCGCATCGTTTTTGAACTTTGAAACTTTTGTTCGCCAACAAACAAATTTATCAGATGCAAAGCAAATGCTGCCTTCACTTTCTGGGACAGTTGATAAACGGATGTGGTCAACCCAGAATTTAGAGCGCCACTCCCAGATACTTTTGTTTTGTGATGCCAAACTGAAGGCTGATGGCTTTGATGGCAAGCACAATCTCCGGCTGGCTTATCAAGTGCGAGTTTCTAATTTTCTCTGAAACAGGGTTTCAAGCCTCACTAAAAGTCATCTAAAGCTTTACTTTAGAACATTTTCGGAATCTCTTATTACAATTTTATTGTATTAACTATAGTTGAATAAGTCTAAACTCTAATTTACATGCTAGAAAGCAATAAAAACTTCAGATGTCTAAAAAGTATAATTTGAATTTGTAGAAAAATAAATTTTTACTTTCTAATAATAATAACAACATTTTATTTCCAATTTTCTTTATTTTTTAAAGTGTTCCATGTCTCTGAAAACCTTTAACACATTTGTACACATGTGAATCGAAATATTTCCAAGAAAACAACTGCAAAAAGCCTGATAATGCCGATAAGATTTTTCTTAAAATCTATAAAAAAGACTTTCCCCCTCTATACACTAAGCTAATCAATTTAAAGCAAATGAGTATTCAATGTACCGAAGTAAATCGAAATAATAGTCGAAGCATACATAATCCGCGACAATTGCAACCGAACACAACCAATTTATAGCCGCAATTAAATCCTCGACCATAAATCACGGAATATGGCCGGGGCAATCAAAGTGTTTAACCCACACGCATCGGCAGCCGCAGCCAACGATTTGAGATAAAAGAGAGCGCGAACCCCTAACCACGGCCAATATAGCAACTGCCTCATTTATCCACATATATCCACAAGGAACTACACACAAGGATACGTATCCTTAGGCGACAATATGGCCTGCTTTCCCCGACTTTTCCATCACCGCAGTAAAAACAAATTTACCCCCGCCCAAGATGAGAACACCGATACGATACTCAACACACAAGATAGCCCCGTGGTGAGTTCCGCGTGCCACAGATCACGCTCTGGTATTGCACTTGTCTGATAAGTCCGCTGATAAGTTCATCAAGTGCTTAATTAAGTTAATCGGGGCGGCGAGAAAAAACCATAAATAATGTGTAGCGAAACAGAAAATAAAGTGCAAATAATTGGGTTGGGTTACGACTTGAAAGGTACTCTGTGATAAATGTTTGTAAATATTTAATTGAAGCAATAAATGATAGTATTTGTCACGGGGGACCACAGAAATTAAAGTGGGTTAGAAGTCTATAGGCTTTACATTTGTATACTAAGAATTTGTAGTATAAATTTTAAAACCTATTTCCTATTTAAATTCACTTGACTAAAGGAAACGCATGCAATACAATATTTCAGTTAATTTTTTGACATTATTATTGGCCCTATTTTTAAACCCCAGTGATTACAAAGTCAGAAAAAACAATTGTATATGTTTGTTTCTAACTGCCCTGCTAACCCATATATGTATATCTGATGTTTTGCTATTGTATATTTACAACCGAAAATAACCTTGTCCCCCTGCATATATATAGGGTATTGAATCACGCTAAAGTGCCTTTGGAGCGAAACCTTGTTTCCCTTATCATTAATTTTTTCTGCCCATGACGTTCACTTTTTAACAGGCTTATCTCACAGGCACAAAAAACTGGGGAAAAAACACGAGTGCAGAATCTTTAATGCCCATTGATTCACACATATGTATGTACATATATTTTTTCATTTATTACTGGGAAAATAATATGGTAGATGGGGACAAAAAACCAAAGATATTGTTATTTTTGATAGAACAACCTTGTTGTTTGTATTTCCCCCATTGAGGAAATATTTTTTTATTGATGAAAGGCAACCTTGTGCCATATAGAAGAATCGCATAAACACACATATATTTGCATATTATTCTCTCTGCAAATTGGTCACATGGCCACATGGAAACTTATCGAAACAAGTTCAATCTGCACGGCACTTGACTTTCTGCAATCTTGGCGTTTCATCAATAACAAACATTCTGCGACGAGTCGTCGCTGGTATTAGATATGCAAAAATATGATAAGCATGCATATAAATAGGTGTGGGAAAAACAGAAGTAGCTGAGATTCATACTCCCGAACTCATGCATTAATCCAGAAGGGAAATCTGTGCTGTGAGTGCGAGCAGCTTGCAGCCGGAGAGCTCCAAATGACGTATAAATATGCAGGATCCGTCGGATGTCCCTGCTATCTGTAGAAACATCTGTATGTGTGTGTACATCTGACATGGTTCTAGGCGCGGGAACAACAATGAACGTGATTGCACGCACCAGCTTACACGTCACAGTAATTCTAAATAACTGCGGGACGTTCGGGGCCAAAGCCGTTAGAAAAGCAAACGCCCTTCGGCGAGGAATGCTTGAAATGGCTAAGACTAGGAGAACGAGTGTACACTGTAAGGAATATTAATTAGCTTGTTTTAAATGCTTAGAAATATCCAACAACTATTAGTTTCGATTCTTTTCAAGGGCATATAGCTAACAATAAATAAATATAGTTAATCATTTCAAATACTTTCTAAAATAGTATTTTTCTATGTGCATTGAAGACGTTCTTTGAAAGCCAAGAAGCCCTTTCATTTCCATCTTCTCAAAAAAAATACCGCCTTCAAGTGCAGGCTGGGCGGGCGTCAACCTTATCGTTGACTTTATCGCCAAAAACAGAATTCGGGGCTTCCGTGGGAAAACGGAAAACCTGTCAAAATGCGGTCGTTTAGGTCGATTAGCATATCAAAGCAGAGCCAGCCAGGCGACTCGCAAATTGACACGTGTTTATTTATGCCTGCACTAGGCCCCCAAACAGGTCTGAATATTTCATTAGGCCCCACGCCAATTGAAAGATAAGATGTGAGAGCTTTCCCCATGGGTGAGCTCAAAATATGTATGGCAAAAGTTTTAAACGGGGTGGAAAATTAAAAACAAAACTGAACAAAAAATATTGCAAACCTACCGCAATATTCCCCAAACAAGCTGTGTGTTTTCCCAGGCTATGAGGTCGATGAGAAAATACACTTTCTTAATTATATTTTAAATACAATAAATTTTAAAATAATAATTAACTGGTGAAGTGCTTTCAAATGTTCTTGAAATGTTTATAAAAGTATATTAAATTCACAAGGTCTATAAGAAAATAAATCCTGCATTTTCAAGTAATTTTATATCCCATAAATATTCCCTGCATCCCTCATAAATATTTATATGCCATTATCATCTATATTTCCTTTTTAATTTCAACTCAAAAATACCTTAATTTCACACCACACCATCAGTGTCATAACATATCACTTTTGACTAGAATGCAAATCAGAAAGCCAAGATTGAATAATAAGTTGGTTGCACACACCTGTAAATACCTGTATATTTATGGAAATTCGTAAGATTTGCTCAAAGCCTGACTATCATCGCCAGTTTAATCCAATCAATCTAGGAATAGTGGCCAGGAAATCCTCAACTGACGTGTTGAAAAGGCCAAACAAAAAAGGGACAGAAAAGGGCAACTTGGGGGCCATGAGTATTGGGACATAAAATAGGGAGAATAAAGCCCAGTATTTAAGGGACAAAATGGCAATGCAAATTCCTTGTTCGTTTGCCGGCTTAACGGAAGGTTACATTGACAATGGCAGCAGATTCAAAGATTGGTCAAAATAAGCCTTCGTAAGAGGTGTTAAGCATCAAATTATTTTTATGGGAAATGGAATGCACAGGAAAATCAAATCAGAAATCAAAGATTAAGTGCCAAACTAACAAGTGACTAATAGCCTGATTTTCCAAACATTTATTTCGTTTTGTTGAATTTACTAGTCTGAATTTATATGTTTTGATTTACTTTTGAAATAATAAATGTGGAAAATCAAGAAACTGATTTTATTTATTTGGGGACTATTAAAATATTAAAAACTAGCTATAAAGAATTTAAAAAATATACGGTACACTTATCATATTTTAGTGCTAAATCATAAAATTATATTTCTAATTGTTGACTAAAACCGGCATCGTTCCTTTTCTACTAGCAAATTGGCCTATACATTCGCCGCGAGGAAAAACCACTGTACTCCCCCATAGTGACGCCCAGTGCGAGCGAGGTGAGTTACCGCGGAGCAACTTGCTCCACTCTGGCCTGTTCGTTCGCTCTTTGCGGCACTCGACTAATATTTGCACACATGCTTGTATGTTTCTTATACTTTCAAACGATTCGCGCTGTACACAATAATATCGGCACAAAACACTTGTAAATATATACACACTGTCGACAACGCCTCCAATGTCCACCGAACACCGAACACCGAACACTCAACACTCAACACTCAACACTCGAAACTCAACACTGAACACCCAACACCCAATGCCGAAACTTTTGCACCGCTTTGTTTGTCTTGGTAAATGTTTGGTGCTGTTCCGGCCTCCAGGCCCAACTGCAACGGCTGAGACAGCAGCCGGCCTCCGTCTCCGTGGGCACCGCCTCCGCCTCCCTGCTGGCATCTCCTTCACAGCTGCAGCCGGTTGCCGAGAATGGCAGTGCAAACAAAGGCCTGTTCCACTCGAACAGGAGCAGGCTGCAGCAGAAGGAGGAGAGTGCGGCCTCTGTCAACGGCAACGCAATTAATGTCAAACGCTCAAATTCAAAATTAAAACCAGTCAAAGAGCGGCGACCCACTGCCCTGCCCTCCGAGGTGCCCAGCATCGAGGTGGAGGAGGTCCAGGAGGTGGGTGCTAATGCACATGCCGATGATGTCGTGGATGGCGACGGTGGCGGCAAGTCAAAACTCAAAGTGAATGAGAATGGCATAATTGATGAGGGCGGCACCGATGATGGTGATGGCGCCTCCGCCACAACACCTGGCACGGAGACTGAGACCGAGGCGCCCGTAAAGTTTTTCATTGGTCACACGCAGGAACTAAGCGCCCACCAAACAGATGACACCTTGTCCTGCCAGAGCGGTGATACCAACAACAATAACAACTGCAGCAATAGCAGCAGCGAGGCCAAGCTGACAAATGGTTTCCTGCCACAGGAGCGACGGGAACAGGACAGTAACAGTAACGGCAACGGGAACAGGAGTCTCCACCTCGAGGCTCCGCCCCTTCGTGCCAAGAGCTCTAGCAATGTGTCACTCAATTATCCCCAGGCCAAGAGCCAGCCGGCAGAAAGTCACCGTCGTCGACGTGTGTCCACGATGCCCGATATTAACATACCGCCGGCACCGCCGATGCCTCCGGAGCTCCTTGTGCCCGGCACACCGCTCCACTTGCGCAAGAAGCGGAGCGTGGAGCGTCCTACACAGGACGAGCAAGCGGCGAATGCTGCGAATAATCAAGTAAGTAATGAGGGGTGTGTGTCCTGTCAGATGACAGGACCGGCAACTGGCCAGAACTTTGCGGCTTTCGCACCATTTCCTCGACTAGTACTGAGGAAGTGGCCGAGGGCTCTGGCTATCTATTATCAGTTAGTAAATAGGAAAGGTGCTGTAGCCAGTAAATGCTATCAATACCTGATACTCTTTAAAAATTTAAAATTGAAATAAGTACTAAACTTGAATTCTTTTATTTGTTTATTTGTATAAAAATTAGGAAGTTATATGTACTTTTAAAACATTAAACCGCTCACCGTCACCGTCTAAAACTTTTCTGATTAAAACTCTTAAATAAAAGTGGAATTTGGAAATAACAATAACGTTTGTAAAGCTCAATTCTATTCTATGTAAAGCTAAATTCTATTCTATAATATTGTCATTTTCTAAAATGTATTTATTTATTTATTCTCAAATTTTATTTTCTAACCGCAATATAAGTCTGTGTTGATAGGGTCTAACGAGAATGTAAATAAGTTGTAACTATAATAAATGGTGTTCTCTTAATGCCCTTTTGGGAAACTTAAGATGAGTCTAGTTATTACATATAAACCAAATACTTTATAGCCCTTATGTGACTGTTTTTCAAAATAAATCAAAAACGGAACAATCCCTCTGCGACAGTTGAGATAGTAAGTATTTGTTAGTTTGTTCTCTAATATACAAACTGACTTTAAAGCAGCTTTATTATAAAATATACCTTAAAAATAGGTTAAAATATATTTAATTAAACACGACAGGTTTAGTTTACAGATTTAAGGGAAGATCAGGGACAATCACAAGCCATGTGTCGAATAGCCACAATCTTCCACACTCTGTGTGTTTAGGGCAACTTTTATGTGAAAATCAACGTACGTATCTAATGTTCCTCTACCCTCTTAACCTTATATTGCCCGGGGGCTCTCACAGAGAAAATGAAACTGGCAACAGCTGCTGACAATTGTACCGTGCGCCCGGCACACTTGTAAAAACAAGTTGAATGTTAATTGTTCGCCAACAGACACGAACTAAAACTTTCTCCCGAGCAAATAATGCCGTTCCCCCTGCCACTGCTTGGATCTGCTTTGGGATATATCTGCTGCATTGGCAGAGTCTGTGGTTAATCAGCCCTTAGCTGGCTGGCTTCCGGCACGGAATCTGTTGCTGATTCAGCGAAATGGGCTTCTTACGGCGGAGTTTTCAAGACCATATGCCCGAACTGTTGCCTGAAAGCGTTTATTTTCAGGTACTGTTTGTGGCTAGTTGCGCTCTTAGCCGAAACGGCAAATGCATGTAATGGCACTGGGATTGCCCATAGAGGTTAATGGTAAAGGATTTGAGATTGGGATTTTTAAAGAACGAAACATTAGGGAAAACTAAGCCTGGTCTTAATTCACTTGAAACCATTTAAATCCGTCTTTTAACGGCGTGCCATCTCAGCTCTTATCAACCAAATAATAAGTATCATTTCCCTTTTTGTATACTTTTTTGTCTGGCAATTTCACACGAAAACTACCAGGATCAAATAGCTAGGCCCAAGGAGAGCAGCGGGGCAGACGAGAGCAAGAGTGGAAAATCCAGCGATTCCTCGTCCCCGAAGGCCCAGCGCGTGGAAGGTGGCCTCATCCATGTCCGACCGAATTTCCCCATTCGAGGCGACATTGAAATCGAATTTATTGCCAAGGACGAAGTGTAAGTGAAGCAGAATTAGAGAGAAAGACAAACGAACGAGACGCGGTTATTACCCCATGAATCCGCTTCGCAGCACACGCAATCTCATACGAACGGCCATTGAGCGCAATGATTTCCTCAATAATCTAATGGACAAGGAACGCAAGGAGATGGTTATCAATGCAATGGCCCCGGCGAGCTACAAGAAGCACAGCCTCATCATCCGTGAGCACGAGGATGGCTCCGAGATATACGTGTCCGCGGAGGGTCAGTACGATGTTATCCGGGCGGGTCAGCTCGTGGGTAGCTTTGGTCCCGCAACGGTATTCGGTGAACTGGCCATCCTTTACAATGCCCCCCGCCAGGCCACCATCAAGGGTGAGTTCCGAATTTAACCCAATCTAAAGAAGAAAAGAAGTAGTTCATTCGGAACTTTATAGCCTCAACGGATGCACGCGTCTGGAAAATTGCCCGCGAAACCTTTAGGGCCATCATGCAAATCTCCGGGTCCAAGGAGCGCGAGGAGAACCTGCAGTTCCTGCGGTCAGCTCCTTTCTTGCAGGAGCTCGACCAGAGTCTGCTGCACAAAGTCGTAGATCTCCTGCAGAGGGTAATATATCAGCGGCCATGTCGAAGCCCTAAATCAGTGGTAGTTTTCCCTTTGTCCCCCCAGAAATTCTACGAGACCGACACCTGTATTGTGCGCGAAGGCGAATTGGGCAACGAGTTCTACATCATCCGCTGCGGAACTGTGACCATAAAGAAGCAGGATGAACAGAAGCTGGAGCAGATTGTGGCCAAGCGGAAGCGGGGTGACTACTTTGGCGAGCAGGCGCTGCTCAATGCGGACGTGAGGCAGGCCAGTGTGTATGCCGATGCCCCGGGTACCGAAGTGCTCGTGCTGGACAGAGAGTGAGTCCCAACTTACATTACCATACCCTACATAATTTTAAAAATATTCTTTTCAGAGCCTTCATTAGCTATTTGGGCACCATCAAGCAGCTGCGCGAAAAACCCAACAGTCAGCGGAGTGACACCAGCGGGAGAAGCAGCAACAAATCCCTGGAATTCGACAACGAATACTCCCAGGTGGCCATTTCGGAGCTGAAGAAGATCGCCACTCTGGGCTGCGGAGCCTTTGGACGCGTCGACCTGGTTTCCTTCAACCAGAAGGCATTGGCCCTGAAGATAATCAAGAAAATCGAGGTGGTCAAGCAGGATCAAATTGAGCACGTTTACAACGAGAAGAACGTAATGAATAAGTGCCGGCATTCGCCCTTTATAGTGGAGTACGTCGTAACTCAACCCGAGCGCTGACTCGCCACGCTTAAATATAATTTCATTGCAGGCTATATCGCACGTACCGCAATGACAAATACGTTTACTTCCTAATGGAGGCCTGCATGGGCGGTGATGTGTGGACGGTGATGTCAAAGCGTCAGTACTTCGACGAGAAGACCGCCAAATTTATAGCCGGCTGCGTCGTCGAAGCGTTCGACTACTTGCACTCGCACCAGTTCATCTACAGGGACTTGAAGCCGGAGAACCTGATGCTGGGCACGGATGGTTACTGCAAATTGGTACGGATATGGAGAGGGGCTCCCAGCTTTGTTGCAGAAGCTCTAGCTTTAATGATTTACTTGCCAGGTTGACTTTGGGTTTGCCAAGTTTGTGCGACAGAACGAGAAGACCAACACCTTTGCCGGCACCCCAGAGTACGTGGCCCCTGAGATTATCCTGGATCGCGGACACGATCGTGCCGTGGACTACTGGGCCCTGGGCATTCTGATATTCGAGCTGCTTGTCGGTAAAACCCCCTTCCGCGGCGTCAATCAAATTAAGATCTACCAGCAAATCCTCAGTGGCATTGATGTCATACACATGCCCTCGCGGATCCCCAAGTCTGCCCAGCACCTGGTCAAGCATCTCTGCAAGCAGCTGCCGGCGGAGCGACTGGGTTACCAGCGCAAGGGAATCGCGGATATCAAGCGGCACAGCTGGTTCGAGAGCCTGGACTGGCAGCAGCTGAAGACCAAGCAGTTGCCCTCGCCCATTAAGAGACCTCTTAAGAGTTGGAGCGATCTGCAGTACTTTGGGCCGTCGGGCGTGGAGAACGACTACGAGCCGCCGGAGGAGTTGAGCGGCTGGGACAAAGACTTTTGAAGTGGTGGAAAGTATAAAAACTTAAGTAAGTCTTCGGATATTAGGTATAATAGTCTGGACATTAGAACTTGGCCCTTAAAAATCCAGCGTAGCAGCCATAACAATCTTGTATTAATTGAAAGCTTTGAAAATACTTCATTAAGTCTGTACCCATATGTTGTTTATTAAATTGTAAAAAGTTATATGTTAGGTATAGCCATAAGTTAACAAAATTTAATTAGCCTAGATTTTGTATGCGATTTACTAAACATGAACAACTATACCCTTTAACCAGGCTAAACCATTCCTGTAGTAGAAAAGCAATTCCAAAGGCATCCCTGCCTTGTACGAACTTCTTTAAAAGAAACTTAAGGATAAAATTATTCGTAAGAGTATTCCGTAATAAATTGACAATTTATTAACTGTTTAAACACTTTTACTTCATATATGAACTGTAAAATACTATCATGGTTTCACTGACATTATCCGAATTATAGCCGGAAACTGGTTGCTTTTGCCATTGGCAATGCTCTTCAAAGGTAAACAAGCAGATTCAATTAAGCTCTTTTTTGGCGAAATTCCCCTTCCCTTTTTGTTTAGTCCACAAAGTTGCAAAACACAAGACAACTTTGTCTCTAGCAGCAGGGGAACTCCAGGTGCATTTATGCGATTCCCCCAGTTGGCCAGAGTAACTTGTTGTGACGTTTATAGTTGAATGGCAAAATGGGTGAGAGAATGGGTGACAGAATGGCTGACAGAATGGCTGACAGAATGGCTGACAGAATGGTTTTCATCGAAGCCATCATTATCAGTGGCAGTCCTTTGTCTTGCCCTGTGAATATATCATTTGTGTACGGCTTTATCGTACATAACGTCTTTATTGTCTTACACGAAGCAGTTGCGTTAAATTTTCCATTCAGTGAAATGTCAAAGGGCCGACAAAGCAATATGAACTAGGTTATGGGGAAATTGCATTTTCATTGAGAGATCTTAAATGTGCGGTTCAGGTGGTGCCTTAATTACCCAAAGTATTGATTGAAACAATGACGCAGAGAAACTACAAAGTAATATCATTTATTTTCTTTTGAGAATATGTAGGTATGTACGTTGACGTTGTGTTATAGAAGCTCTCAGACCGGATTCAAAACTTTTCAGACCCGCCCAGACCCTAGGACCAATCAATTGACATTCCGTTCAGTAATGCGGCGAAAAATTCAATTCAATTTGAGCTACGCATACAGAAGTTGAAATAAGCCAAGCCAACAACATGGTTAATCAATAATTTAGTACGAGGGCCGCCTTGGCGAAATGGTCAAAGGACGAGAGTAGGGTGCCATTGAAGGAAGCGGAGCGGAGCCCTTTTTCGCTAGACATTCGCACTCATTTAACAATTTTACGCTTCGTTTAAGAAACGTAAGAGGGATTGGCTGGGACCAGTGAAGAGTTTTCTTTGATTCCCTGGAATTCCCTATATATATTATATTTTTTGCGGCCCCAAAACTTTGTGGGGAAAAAAAAAGGCATTTGCATGGCTTTCTTAGTTAACCTTTTTCAACCAGGAACCGCCATCATTGCTGGAAAAACTAAGCGGCGGTTTCCCAGCTACCCCGAGCTTTCCCACTTTTCCCGGGCATTGACGGTTGAGCGCGCACAGTTTCCCAACGGAAATGATGACATTTCGTCTAACTTTGTCGCCGCGGTGTGCAGTCGCATAGAAATGCTGGAGGTGCCTAAGAAATGGCACATTTCATGCGGCATCGTAGAAATGAAAATTTTCACTTTGCGGCGACGGCGACGGAAATTGTTGAAATGTTCCTCGCTTGTACGGTTCCTGCGTATTCTTTTCGGCTTGCTGGCTGCCGCAAAATTGGAATTGTGGCCAAATGTTGTCGCCATCGCCTTTATTGATTTCCCCCACATACACTTACGGGTATTTTATTCGCTTTTTTCGCCCCGTTTTCCACTCCGGTTTGCTTTGCGGCTTTTTGCGTCGGAAGGAAGGTAGCAAAATGTTATTATCAATTATCATTTATTATTGCGGGGCATTTTTTCGCTTGGCCGGTTATATTTTCCTTTCCTTTGTTGCCATTTCCACTCTTTACTTCTGTGTCTTATTTTTTTTAGGGAGAGAGAAAGAGGAAGCTCTGATCGATGATGGTGTTTTTGCGGCTTATTGAGGGGATATTGGCCACTGGTAGCATATTGTGTTGGAGCCTTTGATTGCTGATTGAATTGTCTTATACTCTCGGCCTGCCTGGAGAGTAGGCCATGAATGTCCTTTGTCGAATTTAAATGTGTTTTGATTTCGATGTGCTTGCTTTTACTTTTCCTGTTCATCACACACCGAAACGAGTGTAGGTTGGCCTAGAATTCCTGCGAAACTTTTGCAATTCACCGAAAGCAACGAAACTCTGCTCCTAAAAATAAATAAACATATGACATGTTTTCGCCCATATTGTTTAATGTTGTTCCATCAACTGTGCTTTACAAGGGTCTTGTATATTAAAGTGTGTGTGTAGAAAAGGATTCTCTTTTCCCTTATTTTAAACCCAAGCTGGGTACAAAAACAGCGGATCTAATATATGCATGGCAATACACGACCACGACGACAACAGCTGCTGAACAAATTTCTATTGCTTCTCATACACGGACGTCTATTTATGAAAGTCCCTTGGTATCCAAAGACCATAGAAATGCAAATTTCTATATGACAGCCTTTTCCGAGCTTGGCTTTAAACAAAAATTAGACCCTAATCAATGTAACTATTGTTTACTTTATATATGTATATAAGGCATCTGGCGGAAGGGAAAAACTTGTGTTTAGCTGCCGGCGACGGATATCTTTTATTTTTTTTATTTTTCTGGGATGGAACTCGATTTATCTTGGAACACTTTTGACTTGGTAAATATTGTTTAGGCTACTAAGCAAAGGTTATCCGAAAAGTTGACCCAATTTATCAAAGCGGCTTTTACTTAAACAGGGAACACTCGAAAGAGTGAAATGTGAGAAATCAAGACATTTAATGTTGAGAATTTTAGAGTTTTCTGTAGAAGGCATAAAATATTGTGTCTCATATTGCAAAGTCATTGGTATCCCAGACTTTCTGTGTTTGCAACTAAAAACTATTGGGAATTCTAGTACAACACAAGCTAAGTAATCGGTCCCTTGTGTGCTTTTAGACTGTAAAAATTGCAGTCAAAAAGCTAATAAATACAAAATTGACTAAAGTGAATACTAATAAGCACTTCAGATATTAAATATATATATTTTTAGATTGGTGAATCAATTGTTTACTATACATATTAAAGGAAATAAAAAAAAAAGAAAGCTTAAACACCATCAAAGTCACAAAATCACAATGTAAACATTCAGGAAGCTGGAAAATAATCATACTTCAAACAACACTCATCATTGGGGGCAATCCTTTTGTCAGGACTAAACAAATCGACACTGTCATTTCGCATATAAAGCATCCATCCATTCCCCAAATGAGCCAAGTCGTTGACCATTTTCCGTTCGCAAAACATGGACAAACAGTCGCACTTACTAGTGATCACCATGGGTGCAATTAGGATTTGAGTGTTCAATAACGATTTACACAAAGGCCCCGCCTGACCCCGACCCCGAGCCTCTGGCCAAGAGAGGTCTCCAAGGGAACACAGAACCGAGAACACAGTGGTGTACGTGGGCCGAACAAATAAGCTTTAAAATGTTACAATTCGAACGAATCGAACAAATGGCACTGCAAAAGTTGGCCCGGCACGTATGGATTTGTATTTGGCAACAAGAGTAGCAATTATACGGGGCAGGAGGCCGGAGGAGTACGCAGGACACAGAGCAGCATCCACAGACGCACTCCCCGAGCCAATCTAATCAGCTTCGGTCGAAAAGAATCTGTTTACAATATTGACAATTTCGTTCGGGTGCGCCGGGCTCAGACCTAAAACTAGAGTTTGAATCAAAAAGTTTATTTTTATGCTGGGTAAAAAGTTAAAATTTGCATATTTTTTTCAAAGCCACTTGTCCTTTTTTTTTTGAGATGCCTCTCCTTGCTGTTAGCCAATTTGTGGCCAAGATGCGGAGATGCCGGGCTACCGGGTTGGTAAGTAAGGGTGGCCCGGCCACATAAACACTTCTCTGCTGAATGCTATGAATAAATAATGAGCTTTGTCTTCTCCATAGCTCCTGGAGTGGAGTGATGGTCCTTGCACTGCATACTTTTAGCACTGGCCACCGGGCAATAGGCTCATGCAATATTTGTGGGTCATTTAAGCAGCTTCTGTGCATTTTGTAGGGCACCGAAATTTACATCCTGCACTGAGCCGAGAACGCTGACTATTAAATGCCAATAAATCACAGGCAGAGGCAGAAGGCGTTGTGTCATAAAAACCTCAAAAATATCTATGCAAACGCAAACATATGTTTACATTTGTTCAAGCCAAAATCACATTACCTCGTCGTGCTCTGTGGCTGAAATCAAATTATGTTATTTTCCTGAGCGGGCCCAAAGTATGCAAATATTTGTTAAGCCCAAACATTTGATGCGCCAACCTCTTGCCACTCGACTCGACATACGGAATACAGAAGGCAGCTACGGCCACAATGAGGTAGCCGGGCCAAAAAGGTCGTTAGATTGTTAACAAGTTCATAAAAAGACGCTGGCATACACACACACATTCACAATAACATGTCGGTGGAGCAAGGAGACGGAGGACGGTGGTGCAGGGTCCTTAGCCAGGACTGCCTAAATACTATACGACGCGTCTCGCTGCGTATTTACAGAGCACTTTTTCCGTTTCAGCTGCTGCAACTGCTTTTCGAGGATAAAGCAGCAACAAAAATGCAAACAAATGTACACTGAGAAGAAAAATAAAAATACTTTTGGGTTCTAAAATTATATGAAAGAGGTTAATGTTTATTCCTCATTAAAGTTTTTTTTTAATATTTCAAATCATAATTTTCAGATAATAATCTTTAAAGAAGTTTAAAAATTAAACGCAATCTAACTTTAGAGGAACAAATATTTGTACCGTTTTTTTTTGTTCCTTAAACTCTTAAACTAAAAATATATTAATTAGGTCACATAAGCTTAATGATTTAAATGAATATTTAAAGTTAGCATTCGATATAACTGGGCCTTAAAAAAATATTTTACTATTTTTCAGGTTTTATTTTCTAAATAAATAAAAGAACAAAATATATAATTAAAGATCTAAAACCCACGTACCCTTACATTAGACTTACCGGACAAAAAACTTAAGATTAATTAAGATAATTAAGATTAGTTAAGATTAAAGTTTATTGTCTTTACTGCGAGCTTAATGTCTGTAATAACGAATATGGTTTCCTTATTAAAACCTCCTTAAAAAAATATAAAATATTTGCAGTGTAGATCACTAAACACTTAAAAAAAGAAAAAGTGGAGGGAGCCAGGACGACTACGAATATAAGCATGGGTGTGTGCACAACAAGTGAACTAAGCACGAGAGTCTCTTGCTCCTGCTCCCGGCTCCTGGCTCCTGCGGTTGTTTGCATTAGGCAATTGATGTTTATTATTTCTGGGGCGAGCTGGAGGATCGGCGCCACCGGGTAAAACCCCTTTCTCTCTGAGGCTTTATTTACTAGTGTTTACCAATTCAGCGCTGCATGGCGCATCGTAGCAAGCAACAGTTAAAGTGGCATTTGCATTGGCTTAAAGCAAATTAAAGCCTAATGAATGCCGCATGCAGATGCATTCGCGATTTGCGACAAATTCCTATATCGCCGCGGGCATTTTTGGTCTTATTTAATAACCGGCTGGCCGGCAATTAAACCCAATTTGCGACCACAATGGAAATGGCTTTAAATTTAATGCCACCTTCGCGCCAAACCAAACGTCGGAGCCAGAAATATGGTCGCGCAAATTAATTAAATACGAATAAATATGGCGATATTAATTATTTGCTTTTCTTCCGGATACGAGATAGCACTTTTTCACCGTTTCCAATTTGAATAAGTATTTGTTTTTAGTCGCTTTTGGATTATGATTAATTTATGAATAAAAATTCTAATTAAGGATCCATTGTTCAGGCACGTTTTTTTCAATCCGGGGCAATTGAAAAGGATGAAGTTTTAATTAAATAGAAAATATTTATTCAATATTTACGGACAGAGAAACAGTAAAACCCGAATATTGAATTATTTAGTGAATCGTAGCAGAGAGGCACAAGTGTTAATAATGGAAATACTCGCTCGCTGCCGAAAAGTTTCGAAGAAAAACTTGTAAAACAAATAGGCGGAAAAGTTTCGACGGTGCGGCGGTGGCCAATTAATAATAAATCGCGGCCAAAAGGGAGACTGAAAATCAACGTCTAGCAACTAATGATGCGCCTCATTTGAGCAGCCAAGAAAGCCAATGGGCCGGCTACCACGTGAAACAACAACAAATTACCGCCACAAAGCGAAAAACTTGCTAGATAGCCATCGCCATCCCGATCCGGAAGGTGAACGCCGCCTCCAAAAGCTGAAAGCCCAAAGGTGAAAGGTGAAAGGTAAACGGTTTCCCAAAACTTGAGAAAAGGGTCGTTCGCGGGATTCCTGTGGACTTAGCGCTTGATTAAGCGTCAGGAACACCCCCTAACCATCCCCCCAATCCCCCCCACCAATTGTGGACTGCCGCGTCAGGTGATTGATAAGGTAAATTGGTGTTGGGATTGTATCCTGCACTTCCCGGGCCGCAAAAGTTTTGTTGGCCAATGCAAATTATGAGGGCAGGCGGAGCGTTCTATAAACTCTGCGATTTTTAATTAAAGGTAGAAATTATTTTGTACTCTTGAGAAGGTTTTATGCCTTTTTTATTGGGGCTAACATAAAACCAATCGAGCGTTTAATAAATAATATAAAGTGGTGGTTGCCCGGCCATTTCATTTCGTCCTCGAGCTCACTTTATTATCCAAACCAAAAAAAGTGTGTTTTATTTAATTTTCTGTCAGCAACATACCTGAGAAATATTTTATAACGTTGAAATATTTCATATATTTCCTTAAATACATTACATTTTAACGCGCAAACTCTGTTAATTTTTGAATTTCGCACGTATATTATAATATTTAATATTGAATATAATATTATAATCTTTTATACAAAAGCGTTTAGAAAAGCTTTAACACCACTACTGAGTTTTCCTTAACGTTCTTATACAGTAACTTCACTTTTTTCAAGCTATCTGTCTGTTTCTTTGGATTTTGCCTTCATTTACAGAGCCAGTATACATGTGCCGTAAGAATAATAAAGTTAATTTCCACAAGGTTTGCATATCGCTGGGAAATATACGTATAATAACGCTTCCTGCCGCCTGCCTTGCGGCGTAATTAAATTTTCTAATTGAGTTACCACTGACTCGAAGCGGCGGGAATTTTTGACGCGACTCTCACAACAGAAACAGAATACGCAAAAGTAAGATTGCCTTTTGCAATTTGAAAGCTACATTTCGCCGCTTCAGAGCCGGCAATCTGGTTATATGCCTGTTTCTGTTCTGGACTTTTACATTTCGCTGACTTTCCTAATAAATTATTGTATGCCAGTCAAACTTTAGGGGCGTAAAATAAAAAAACAACCAGTAGGCAATGCTTTATGGTGCCTAAGCGTAAATTGTTTTTGCTCCTCTGATTTATACGCAATGCACGAAAAGTGGTCCAACTCATAATTTATGCTTGAGCAAAGGCACAACAGCGGCATTCAGAAGCCAGAACCCGCAGAAAGTCTCCCCGCCATGCATTTAGATAATTGGTGATTTTATTGACTAAGAAAATAATGTGGCTGCTACAGCCGTTTTAAGTAATGACTCTGTGACTTTTCCCAAGTTGAAATAAATTTAAAACAAATATACAAGGACCATAGCCGGCCTTCAGATACACAGAAGTATGATTTGTGTTTGAGGTAAACCTGTTTCTATAGCTTTTTACTTCAGAATCATTGCCGGAGCTTAAAAGACACCAAAGCTGGGCTCGTTAGTTTCTCGTTGGCTAGGCTGTCACGCATAATTAGAGCATCAAGTCTGCTAAAATGAATAAATTTATGTCATGACTCATGCTTTCAGCCCCTGAATCCCATTTGTGTGTTCGTCTCCCGAGTGGTATTCATGGCAAGAGACGCACAGTATGCACGTTTGAAGGTGCTTGAAAGTATACTACATATATGTATGTACTTAATTGCATGTAGGTACTCCGCCCAACCCACTAAAGAAGATTGTTGGCATGAGTAAAGGTACATACATATGTGCTTTTAAAGAAAATATTAAGGAAACCGCTTTTATTTAAGCTAGAATGAAACCGTATCATCCTGAGCGCTATAACCAATTAATGCCTCCCGCAGCCGAGCCATGATTTATAATCATTAGAATTTGTTAACACGCTCTATTAGGCGTTGAATTTGCACCAACTAATAGACGGGGCAACGATGATTAAAAGACTTAATTTACCGCTAAAGGCTGTGCTGCGCCTTCAACGCCATGGTTACTTTATTGAGTGTTTATTGGAATTTATGGCTCGCTTGGCTTCAGATATAGACAAGTTGAGTACTTTATGTGCTCGGCAATATGTTGGATTTATGGCTAAGCTTAATGGCTAATGTTAGCACTGCACTTGGCTTAGATTGGGTTGAGCGCAGGAGGAGCTTGGCGGTAGTTTGGGTAAAAATCAGCCCAACAAGCTGTCTCGCTATGCAGCAATAGATTTATTCCAGTATCCGTAGATGTTTCTTAATGCTAAATGCTTGTATCGAAACACTCGACAATAGCTCCTGATTTTCATTTCACAGAATTAAATTTGTGACGATGCAAATTAAAATTAATTTTAATTATGCATTTATTTCACCATACGCCGAATTGATTGTATTAAAACTTAATTGAATTAAAGCCCACAAAGGCGCAATATAAATATGTATGTTTTTTGGTTTACTGCGCTTACTGTATATATTTTATTGATTAAATCTGCGAAGCTGTTATAATTCAGCAAGGGTATGCTAAGTCCAGTCGGCTTACGCCTCTGCTGTTGACATTAATTGCCTATTAATTTGCAGCAACATTCCCGGAATTCTATAATTCAATGAAAGCGGATGCTCAGTTGCGAAATGTCAAGTGGGAAGCTGCGAAAAAGCATACAAGTTTGTATTTGTTGTATTGAAAATCCAGGGGCAAAAGCCGATGATAGCATGCTACTAAATCAATAAAATGGTCAAGCAGTTGGCGCATAAGTCGAAAACATAAACACATAAAATGCTGGCCCATAAAAAGGAGCTTCCATTTCATTTGTAAACAAAGGCATTCCGTATTACCCAGCCGAGAGGTGACCGCTGGCTCTAACCCCTGTCATTTGTGTGAGCCATCATGCCGGGCTTTTATTTCGTTCTGCTGCCTGCCTTTTTTTTTCTAAAATTGGGATAAAAAAGACTTCCTTTTGGTCCTATCCCACGCAGCTGGACACAGATAATGTCCGTGAGTCGGCGTGATGGCCGGCTGTTTAACTGCAAAATCAATTTATGGCTGCTAGGCCCGCATATCGTTATGTAACTAAATTATAGATTCATGACTTCCCATTTTTAAAGCCATCCCTAATGCTATGATAATATACCTTGGAACTGTCCGGCCAATCTATAAGGAAATAGGACCGAAATAACTAAAAAATCAGCAATGTGGAAAACGGCAGAAATTATCCGAATTCGGAGAGTGAAATTGGACGACGGCAGACACTATTTAATTTTATTTACGCTTCATTTGAAGCTCCTTTTCGCATCCAGCATTCAGCAGGTCCTGGCAGGGACGCCTTGGCCCCGTGGGCCGCTTTTGCTTTTTCGGCCTCATTTTTGTTATTTTTTTGTTGACAAGACAACTTGCAAGATACACACACAGGATACAGGACACAGGATACAGGACACAGGAGTCGTGTAACATAAGACGACTCCCGCAGCCCCCTCTTACATACACAACAAATAAAATATTAATGCGGTAGATCAAAGCGGGGCATACCGTAAAACTTGCGAATTATTCCGCGCAGAAGGAAAAGTTTTATTTTGTTTTCTGTTTGTTGGTCCAAAAGTCAATTTATGGTTTTCCACCCGCATAATTTCATTTTATTTGGCCGTTCGCTTGCTGTGTGTTACTTTTTTCCCCATTTTGTGTTTGCTCCATATGAGTGAATTATGTGAAACGCCTGTGTTTGTTAGCGTTTTGTTTCAGCGGTTGTAAATTTTGTTTTGTTTAAATGAAGGCTCTTTTGTTAAAGCATTTTCCACCATTAAACATATTTTTATATTTTTTTTGCACTCCAAAAGCTGACATCAAATTTTAAAAAGCCGCCAATGCAAAGTGACTATAAAAAGCTGCATAAAATGCCGCACAAAAACGCCCGACGACTCGATTATAATAAATAAATCGGAACTTGTTATGAACAGGTTAAGTTTATTATGAACAAAATAACGTGAAGCCTTTTCGCCATTGTTGAAACTTCAAAAAAGCTGTCCGCATTTTTGTGATATTTTTTTTTTTAAGAAGGCATTAAAAGTATTACCCCCTATGGCGTATTTTTAGAAAATGCCCAACATTGGCTAGGAGAATAAAACATATTTTTATATCGGTGTTTAGGGGATGAGGTAAACTGCTGACAGCGCTGACCAAAACTGCATCGCTAAAGCCATTTATCAAAACTAATAGCCGACTAGATAAAGAGTGAAAAAGGGGAAAGCGATAGGACGAAAGTAAAGCCATTAAAATGCAACAAGAAATAAAGGCTACGACAAAAATAAGGCACAAAGTAGTCGTCTGAGACCATAATTCAACCAAAAGTTGGCTAAAAGAAAAAAAATTAGAGAGGTTGATTGTTAAGATTTCAAAACTGAAATTTGTATAGGATTTAGTTTAAAATTAAGCAATTTTCACTTACAAATCGAATAAAATATAGATGAATAGTCGCAAATATTCAATGAAAAGGCAAAACAAAATGGAATACAATTTATGGCTTTATCAGATATTTACGAAATATGTTTCAGAAACGGTGTCATATGTTTTTTATATGAATTGAATTAATTCAACAAAGTGATTTATTTATATTACAAATTTCCCATTTATTTAATAAATACAAAACTAAGGCCCCAAGTAAGCTTAGATTTCGCTGCATATTGATTCTACCTTTACTTTATCGAGTCTCAAAAGGAATATTCAGAAAATGGAGCCTATTGATATGAGTAGAGGATTCCCAGAACCCAGGCGACAAAACCAACAGCCGTACTTGAACTTGAGCGGAGACAGCTTCTGGGTGAATCTTTGGGAATTCATCCGTATCCTGGGCAATGCCTGTTGGGAACGCTTTTCGCTGAAGGTGAGCGAATCGCTGAAAAATCTCTGTTGCCTTTTTCCGTTGGAGATGAAACGGTTGCCTGTGGATGTCAATGAGGATTGCCTGGCTAGGATTAGCCAAACGCGTGACTGGAAAACGGCGGCCTTCCGCTATGTGGACTGTCATTCGAGCAGTCCTAGCCTGTTGATGGCACTGGTGACCGGGGAGGACACTGTGCTGCTATACGACGATAGATTTGAGAAGAGGTCCTGCCTTAAGGACTTGGAGCAGAAGCACATCACCTGCGTCGCCTTTCGTCCGTGGTCTCAGGAGTTGGCCGTGGGCTGTTCGGCAGGGGTTTTCCTTTGGAAGAGCAACTGGCGATCCCAAATGCACCGTCAGATCCGTCACATGCAGGGCACCCATCACATGCGAATGCTGGAGGACGAAGGACACACCTGCGTGACCTCGGTGCAGTGGAACGAGGACGGTACCATCCTGGCCAGCGCCGCCCTGGGCTCCACCCACATCATTCTCTGGGAGCCGGACTACCAGCTAAAGATGCGCTTGATCCCAAGCCCTGGAAACCAAAGCTCCTTCTCCCTGCTGCGCTTTAGTGCGGACTTTAAAGAGATTCTCTGCGCCAACTTGAATGGCGGTGCCAGCATCTGCGAGCTGGACAGGTCCACGTGGAGGGCTCATGACAAGGTCAAGATAGAGAGCCGCATCCAGACAGCTGTCTGGACCACTTGCAGCTCCCATCTGCTATTCGTTAAGGAGGGCAGTACCTGGCTATACTCTAGAACCAAAAATCGGGAAGCGCTGCTGTTAAAGTGCCCCAAGCCGTCGTGGCGCATCGAGATGGTTGCCAATCTACAGGATGCAACCTGTTCGGGAGAGCGGAGAGACTGCGGCCGACCACTGGCCATTGCCATGGACCCCCTGGGCATCTACTTGGCGGTCATCTTCAAACGTCAATCCTTTGTGCTGCTCTGTCTTCTAGCACCCGCCAGGGATGGTCCTCCGAGACCTATTCCCATAAAATTCATTGCGTGCGACGGGGATGCGGCGACAGAGGACGCGGTGTACCCCACCTGCATGGCATGGCATGCTGCTGTACAGAGCAACAATTTTGAAAAAATACGACTCTTGGTGATCTGCTGGAGTACAAAGCATATTCAGAGCTACGCCGTCACTTCCAAAACCTTCGAAGAAGCCCAAAGGCCTCAATGCAGAAACTAATTTTGGGTAAGATTTAAAGGGCAACATGGGACACCTAATTACTGAACATTGATGGATGAAAATATGGAGGCATCTGTTGATAATATATAAAATAAAAGTTATAAATTATCACAAAGCGATGCTAATGTGTTTTCCATAAGACTTTACCGCCGCTGCCAGATGTTTCTTGAAGGAAGAAATTGGTAACTTAGAGCCATACGTGACGGACCTTAAACTTAACTTTTAATATTCGAAAAATAATAGGTTTCCTTGTTACTCATAGCAGCTAAAGAAATACATATTTAACAACGAACTTGAGTATTTAAATTTATGCAAATAGAACCAAAGTCAATCAAAGCCATCTATATGTCCCTTGACACTTAAAGTATATTTTCTCTAGGACTTGATATAATATAATTTCCTTCCTCATTTTCCACTCCACGATTGCCGCTATTAAAAACTCGTCCCGGCGTGTATGAATATTCAATGGAGGCGCTTATGCAAATGGAAAATAACTCAAGTGTGCGAGCAACCAGTTTTCGCATTTTACCAACTGGCACCCAACAACTGAAGAGCTCCTGATTGTCGCTTATTCTGCAGGTAAATACTTCACTCCCTCCCACCTGGCTCTGTCACGGAGCAAGCTTAAAGCCAATAAATCTTCACATTCCGCTTCTGATTGCGGACCGAAAAATTGGTTTTACACAGAGCTTTCCTTTTTTAATAATTGATATTTTTTACGGCGAAAAAAGGAAAGCTTGATATGAAGGTTACAGAGTGAGGAAATATTTGTTTTATATTTTTCTCAATTGTTGATTTTATTGACCCTAATTATAAGATTATAATGTATTTATTTAGTCGGTATGTCAATGGGAATCCCCGTTTTTGGGGGATTTTCCTTTCCTTCTTTTTTTTTTTTTGGTTAAAATGCGCTTTAACGACTCCCTCGTTGGCGGCAAATGCCGAGGCACGTGCTAAAAAGGGCAGAGTAAAAATAAATTTATGCAGTCTAACGACCTATTCTCCATGGATATTGACAATTCAAAGTTAATCTAAGGACCTAATGGAAATTGATTTCACGCTGTTTTTCGCCATTTGGCAAGAAAATTCCCATGTGGGTCCCGTTATTTTTAAAATGCAAAAATAAATATGGTAATTAAACATTTATCTTATCTAGTTAACTGCAAAAAGTATTCCATTCGAGGTAAACATTGCGCAAAGAATTTAATCATCAAAAAGCTTAATCGTTTAAATACACTTTTTACGAAAATGCAAATATTAAACAATAAGAGAACGAATGAGAGACGTTTACTCACTTCAGCATTTCAATATTGACCAACTAACAATGGAAGATTAGTAAGTATAAGCCAAAAAAGAGACCAAAACGGAAACTGTGTGGAATGATTGTAAAGCAGGACTGGTCTTCAAACCAACATTGACTTAGGTCTGCAACTTTTTGTAGGTAAACATCTTAGAGCTGAGAAAGCCTCAAGAGCCATAAAGGAAGTACTGAGGACACTGGGATTTTGGGAATGCTGACCAGGGCGGGAAAAGAGCAAAAAAAAATGAATGCAAATAGGTTTCAACAATGGGCCAGGAATGGGCAACAATCATGAATCACTTTACCAAGACGACAAAGGCAATATCCCGCTATTGTTTGGGTAGAAATACCAGAACTAATTGAATTATCGTTCTTTTTTAGGGGTCTTGTAATAAAGTAAGGAACCAAAGGAGAAGGACTTTCTGCATATACAAAAAATGTACGACCAGTTTTAAAATAAGTAAAGTTGAAGCTCTGACAAATAAACGTCATGAATTTTTATTGCAAACAAAAACACACCAGAGTCTTCGATAATACTCGTACTCGCAAGAGTAAAAAGTCCACAGACCGAAACATTAAGGTTTAATGTTGGGAGCCCAAATGTGTTGCCATAAAAATCATTTAAATGTTTGTTTGCTTTCCCGAGATCTCAGCCTTAACATGTGATAAGGCTTTCAGGGGTACTTTGAAAAAAAATTGTCTCAAACAAGGACTTTTTACTGCAGAGACAAACAAAAAAGAGAAATCTCTCAAAACAAGGTGCCTAAAAGTGAAGTGTAAAATAAAATAAAGAAATATATAAATATATAAAAAAAAAGTGATGGCATACTTTTAATTGAATTTAAATCCCTATTAACTGATATATGATTTTTAATCAACCTTCAATAAAAAATTGACTTGCGTAACATAATATAATATTTTTTATGCAACCAAAGAAGGCTTGGAAATAAAAAGGAAATGCCTGAAAATAATTTGATCACTGGTTATTTTTTTATACAAAATCACTTGTCCCATTCCACTGATTCAGTGAATTCTAGCAACTTGTGTTACTCCCAGAAACCCCTCACAATCAGCCAAAGCCGTATTTATTGTTTTACCATATTTTGCGCCAGCATCAAAAATACAATTTAATGCAATGAATGCGAGTCCCCGAAACGGCAGACTTGGCAATAATTTTACGCAGATGTGGGGAGAAGGCATTGATATGCTGACAATGTGAACGTTGATTTTTTGTGTCAGTTTTCCTAGGAAAACTGTAATAACAGAGGACCTGGGACCCACCGCAGGGACGTGGGATGTGGGGGAAATGCGATGTACACGCCAGACATACCAAATAACTTCACTTACTTGTATGCCCAAGTGTGTGTCCTTTTGGGGAAACCGAAAGTCGTCGAATTATAGGCCCACCCTTGAGATCTGGATTTGGATCTGGATGTGGGATACGAGATGCGGGATGCGGATGTGTGTCAAATGGCGTAAACGCAGAGCAATCAGCAATGAGGCATCAATAATTCTTAACGCGTTTGCGACACTCTCGGCGTTTGAAGCTGTTAGGAATTCGCTCCGTTTTCAGCAAACGATCGGCGGTTGGCGGAAAAACGGGACTTGGCCCATTAAAACTAAAGTTTTCCCTCAATTTTCTACGTTTAACTTTTCCCATGACCCAGGCGAGGCCTGCGGTTTTTTGATTTATGGTGCCACTGGCGGCAACGCCACCAAATATACCCAATATTTAGGCCCGCCGTCTTAGGGCCAGTGTTCAGTGTTTTGTTTCGTAATCACGTTTTTATCTTTTACTAAACAACTCATGTATACGACCCCGCAAATTTCTGCGAAAGCCTCACGTCGAGATTATTCAAAAATAAGGAAAACAACGGCTGGGCATAAAAAATAGCGGCACATGACGACGGCGGCAGGACGAGAAGAAAAACTTGTTTACAGCCCAAGTATCCAACGTATCCTGCTTTGGAAACCGATAATTGACAGCCAAAAGATTCTCAACTTGCCAAGCGGAGGAGGAAGCATGAAATTATGGAAACAAAAAAGAGAGGTGCCTGTGGGGGAAGTGTGAGCTGTACAAGTAAACTTCCATAGATTATCACGGACCCCCCTACGAAATCTCCCCAGGAGAGAAGGCATCCTCAAGTGGAAATATAACCGTAGTTTTCAAGTTGTTTCTAAGTGATGTCATAAGCAGTCTAACAGCTTTGTCTGTCCCGTCATATTTGTGCATAGTTTTGGCCAACTTTTCTCAACAAGTTTTGAAAATGAGCAACGCAATTAGGTTTGGGTATTCGTTTTCAGTTTGTCGCAATTTTTGCCAAGGATTTTGTCACTCTCTATTCAGTTTTTGGGAGTCATTCCTGCGTTAACAACTGATAAATACCGAACATCATATCATGCGCCCGCAAATGTAGACAACCAAAATTCATTTCGTTTTCAAAAACACACAAAATAAATTTCAACTCTGGCCGATAAACAAACTAGCGCATGTTTTATTTTTTGGTTTAATTAAAATTTATGCATGTTGAATGCGACATCATAGATTACAATTGTTTTGGGACCAAACACAGACACACAAAGCCCCGGCTATATATTGTAAAATTTTGCTCAAAAATCAATGTGTAAACTATACCCTGTTTGCTTTTTCGGTATCCTTTCAGAGGACCGACTGCAAAAAGTCAACAGAAAACGAGTAGGAGGAGAAGCTGGAGGCGAGCAGCCAAAATAAATTTTCAGCCGCAAATCCTTGACAAATCTGCTGCATTGGCTTTGGCGGCCGTCCTTTTGAGATAAATCTTTATTGCCTCATTTCGCTTAAAGTCGATTCTATTTTTATACCCTGCCTAAGGGTGTGTCTGAATTTTATTCAAAACTTCTATATACAAAACTTTTGCTTTGAATGGAATATGGGACTTGTAAAACTTTCTGGCAACATATCTTCAAAAAATGTGAGTGAAGAGTTGCGTGCTTGGAAGTGTATTGAAGGGTTAACTGCACGTAGGAAAGTTTTATTTAATACACTTACATGTGTTTATATTTTTTTGCTGTTTTCTGAGCCTCATCCTCGCTTTTTTTTGAGACCAAACTAACTGGCTTTGTGGCAGCGTCTTCGCAGTGCGGCCAAAAAAAAACAATGGCCGGGAGATAACATGACTGAGGAAAAGCCCGCATTGAAAACGGAGAGTCAACAATAGCAACACGAGGACGACTAGGACTACGACTACGTCAGGACAAAACTTTTACAGAAATAGAAGCGAAATAAAAACCTTAAGTATTTCAAACAGCCGAGGGAAGCGGAAAAGATGATATGTAAACTGGTAAACTTCTTCCGAGACCGTTGAAACCCTTGACTTGAGTCAACAGTCCCATTTTCTGTTCACTTGTACTATTTAAAAGTCTATTTTGGTAGGATTATTTTTTTGTTTATACACTGCCAGAGGACTTTCTTAAAAAGTACATCAGCATGAAAAGACGCCGAAATATTTGCTACTTACATTACGTATACGCCATGTGAAACTCCCGTTGCGCGGCAAAGTTGCGTGGCCAAGCGGCACCTTGAGTATAATTTAAATACAGCCGGATGGAAATTATGAAGTCCCGGATACTGCGTCAACACAACCACTCTGACAGAATCCCAAACTTTATGTGTACTTTTCCGCAGCTGATGATTTTCCCGCCGCCATTCCGTGCTGGCTGGCTTTTCATACGCACTGTTTTTTTTTATGTGTATTTAATTTTCATGCCCTTGTTGTTGCTGAACTTTGCATAGACACTTCCGTATTATTCTTTGTCCGACGCGAAATTAATTTAATTACTTTTATCTTGAATATTTAACATTCATTTCCAGGGCGCATTTACTGCGTTGATGCGCATTAATTGTCTGCTAATCATCTGCAAAAAAACACACAAGTGCAAAGCTGTCACAAACTGCGAAACGAAATTAAATTAAGGCTTCTTTTATATTTAAGTTGAAAAAATCAGTGTCACTTCCAAATGTGCATATATTATAGTTAATGTAAATGTATTGGCATGACAGGAGCTTAAATTGAAGTAAGACTGATTCGAATTCGATTGGGAAATTGAATTTTCATTTGATTCAGTTTGCATGGAACTATATTCAATGGAATGCAATCAAAGTCTCAGAATGTCTCAATGGCAATTGATAAGGCTATCGAGAGGGACATGTGTACAGAGTGTGTGTACATGTGTATAGTCTTCGAGGATTATGTGCGAAACATGGGTTGGATTTTAATAATAAATGGATTATAATTCATACAAATATGTAAATTAATATTTACTTCAAAGGGTTATAACAAATTATAAAGTTTGATGTCCTAAAAAGTTTAATTGTTTCTCTGTGAGCAATATTTAAGTTCCAGCAAATTATATATTTTGTATATTGCTATACTTTTTCAAGTATATGTTATTTTTAATTACTTAAAAATATTTTATTTGTTTATATTCAGATATTAAAATTAAGGAAATTTATTGACAACAATTCTCAACATTTTAAACTTCTGCCTACTAGTAGAACGTCACATATGGCTTAGGACATTATGTAGACAGCCAGCCCCACAGAAAATTGCAATATAAACTAACGAATTGTACCAAAAATTTCTCTTTTATTTTGAAAACTGTCTGAAAAATACGCTCGTATATATTTTGAATGGTAAACCGATGTATTGCTGCGCCTGACAGCCCGCAATAAAAAGCGCGGGCACGTCCACAAACATACAGCGGCATAAAAATGGCGAAGCCGTGGGATACGGTCGGAGATCCCAGCGCAGTTCCGCGGAGAGTAGGCCAGAGAGCCGGGCAAACCGCTGATGTACAAACAATAAAGTTCAAGGGTATTACAAACAGGCGTTCGCCGCACACTCGCATGCGCTTAAATATGAGTGATAGGCGGTAGTAAGGCTTGTGTTGCATATGCCCTGCGGTGGCTTAAGGCCCGAGGAGCAGGGACCAAGGACACGGGTGCCCCGGTGGGTCAAGTCGAGCCAATGTTGACTTTGGGCGGCCCAGTTAATGGAGCTCTGGTGGTGAGAGGGAGCCTACTGTTTGCCGCCAACCTGTTTAGCGAATTTTAATTATGCTAATGCGAGGCGAGAGCAACACTTTCCTCTGTGTGTGTGTGTGCACACACAAAACGCAGGTGTATTCATCTGAAAGGTGAAACACCGCTTCTTTGTGCTTGTTTGTTTATTCCACCGTTTTTCACCTGCTCCCTTAACTCTACTCTCGGCTTTCTTTGGTATTCCTATTACATTAATTTTCCACCTGAGAGGCAGAGGGAAAAAGAGCAAGTGGGGAAACTATAGTGATTACTGATTATCTTCTGACGTTAAAGCTCATTAATTGGAGGAGACGCAGCTCTAATTAGCGTGGAATTAGGCAGACTAAAAGTAGCTTAAACATGATGTGCCTTTATAGATTCAAATCAAGTTTACAGTAAATAAGTACCACTAATAGGGGCTTACTAATGGTAAAAAAATCCCCTATTTTACTGAATATATAAAAGCCCATTGAAATAAAACTAAACCAACAAACTGCATTCCTTTTGTGTTATTCATTTCGTTGAATAAAAATTTTTAACTTTTTATGTGGCTAGTCAATAAAATATTCGATTTCTAAACGTTTGCTATCCAAATAGAGACAAAGGCTTTTAACCAATCATTTTTCCATCAAAAAACAATAAATATAAATTTTTTGGCTGACTGATGACGGGGCTTATCTGCCCGTGAAAGCCACTAATCAAAGGGCAGTCGTAATTTAACTAACGAACCAGAAACTAAAATAAAAAACACTTTACAATTGAATCGTGGAAATGCGGCTTTGTGGCAAAACAAAAATAATTCCTGAATACGGCGTTAAAGCATTACGCTTGAGTTAGGTCAGAGCCGGAAATTCGTGGAGTTGCATGGACATAAGTCGAACACTTCCGGAACTGGACTCACAGTTTGTTTAATTACAGGCCAGTCCAAAAATTAGTTGCAAATTTAATTTCACTCGCGAACACTCCCAACAGAAAACTATTTTTTTGTTAATCGAAATACGCGCAATATCACGTATCCGCTGGTAAATCACCGACGAATCTCAAATGTGGCGACCGCGACGACGACGTCCGCGAAGAGAACCGCACGCAGAGCCGGACACGAAAGTACTGAACGCAGCGTCCAAAGGACGACAGCTCCGGGCGTGCGAAAGCGCAACAGCATCTGGAACCCGGAATCTGGTGACAGGGTTGTTACTGCTACACGAGCGGCCACGAGGAGGTCCGACTTCTGCCGAGCATCCTTCGGCCGGATGCTGTTCGCGCTCTCAGTTCTGCAGATTCAGCAGGACTCAGCAACTGCTTACTCGTTCAGTAGGTCAGAAACCCACCTGCGTTCCACAAATACAGGCCAATCCAGGATAATAGGGGATTCTTTGATAAAATTGAAGCCAAAGACAATGGGTATTAAAAATTCTTGAAGATATTGCATAATTTATGATGGCTAAAAATAAGGATTTTTAGAAACAAATGAAAAGGTTTAGGGGTTTTAAATCCTTAAAATATTGTTTAAAAATATATGTATCCGTTTTTTAAATTGGCACCAAATTCGGTGTACATTTGTTTTATTCCTTTAAAAAAAACTTTAAAATAAATAAAAATAATATATAAAATAAATAAAAATAGTTTAGTAGAAAAAGTTAAAAAAAAGCACGTTTTAATGTATCCATAAAATATTTTTTAAATATTTTAAATACCTATTTTTGCAAATCAATTTTTAAATAACAGTTTTTAAATAACAGTTTTTAAATAACAGTTTGAAGGGCGTTAATTTTTGAGGTACAACAATATTTTCAGACCCTACAGACCCTAAATAAATCCTAACATATGACATCAGCTCTTACTACACCCACTTTGTTACCAACCTTGATCTTAACAGGACATAACTATAATGTAAGCAGGTCTTCAATAGAAATCAGCAGTTCTGGTAATTAAATTAGCTTTTTTTCCATTTTTTTGAACTGTTTTATGGGACAAACCATCCGTGGCAACTGAAAAATACTAGTACCCTCTGACATGCCGGCATGTAGCAAGTTCTAAAGGAAAAACTCTTCAAAATGCACTCAATTGTGAAATCCCAATGGACAAATATAATAAATACAATATGATATGATTAGTCGACATGACTTTGTGTAACAGAGAGGGGCTATGATGTGAGTGTGGCAAAAAAAAGTGACTGGGTAAACAGTTACAAAACATCCTGGCCAAGCCCAGCCAAGCCCGGCTGGCTGGCTGCGTAAGACATTTACGAGCGTTTGAATTTGACAGATTTCTTTTATTAGAGCGACAGACAGCGTCAAAGAAACTGGCGAAGCGCTCATGCGTGCCAAATCCAAGTGTAGTCCATACTATATAGCCAGGATCCGGGATAGGGGGTTCCAGGAAGATTTAATAAAAACAACCACAACTTTGGTCCAGAGAGCCGAAGGCGATTGAAAATTCGTATGAAGACGTCATAAAATATATATATTCGTTATGCAGTTCAGCGCATTTATGGCAAGAAAAGCTGGAATAAAAAGATACAGGCCCCTCTCTTGGTATATATATATGTATGTACAATTAATACCATATGGTTTTTAGTGTAGTTTTTTCCCTTGTGACTCTTTGACTCACTGTTTTACTTCCTCTTCGTTGATGGTTTACTCACATAAACTTTCAAGCACGCACAACTTAATTAGGCAGCCAAAAAGCATTAACCTCGCCGAGGTTGGGAGCGCATACATAATAAAGTCGGGTTACTGACTTTCCGGAAT
The DNA here is from genome assembly GCA_018905715.1 of Drosophila lini. NCBI lineage: Eukaryota > Metazoa > Arthropoda > Insecta > Diptera > Drosophilidae > Drosophila > Drosophila lini. The sequence continues at coordinate 33,278 of JAEIIL010027220.1, forward strand.
TTATCCAGATAAAAGGGGAAAAGTTGCCAGCTAATTCAGACAATTAAATCAAACAAATCAAAGAGCTTCGCTAAAACAGAGATTTGCTTTGCCTTGAACTACATTCTTGCCACTTTATTTAATTCTTTAAGTGTGTCTAAAAAGCTATTTTCATAGACTTTTCACCAAAGCATATGCAGTATATATGGTAATGCCTTAAAGGGTTCCAATTAGCCATCGATCCGGCACTCAACACCCCAGAAATCAAAGCGAAAAAAAGGGCGGAAAAATCCTTCCCCTCCAAACAGCTACTTAACAATGCACGCTCCTTATCGTCAATTAAGTTTAATTGCCCCAGCGAACCACTCGAAATATGCATACAAAGTGAACGGAGAAGGCATCATTGAAATACGCTGCCTGTTTTCCGCTCCTCCGCTGGCCAACATTAGCACACAGTCCCTATGCCTAGGCCCCATTTAACAATCAATTTATTTCGCAATATTTTCGGTTTTGTGCTCCATCGATCCTTATCCTTCACCTCCCCCAGTCGTATGCCTGCCCTCCCACATCGGATGGCAAGTTTTGCAAGTGCTATTTTCTTCAATACTCACTGAATATTCATTCAAATTTCGAGTGCGCTGAGGTGGGCATCGCCTGTCCGAAATCGAAGCCATTCGAGCCCTAATTGGCTTGACCTCGTTGACTGAGTTGCAACTTGCAGCTACAAAAATTGAACATAGTAGTAACTTTGCCAACAAATTCTGGTTACTTGAAGTCCAGGAAAAAAGGGATGTAATGTAGTGTTTGTATATAAAATATAAATACAAATTGTACAGCTTCAGCTTAGATGTTTATTGTTAAAGTTAGCTCTCTATAAAGAAACTAAGCGAGACTAGAAATAAATACTGGGTAATACAGGTTATAAAAATAAGAGCTTCTCAAAATACATACATATTTATCTGAGTATTTGGTATGAAAATTCAGCAGTTATAGTTACTTTCTTAAAAGAAATACCCTGGACATATAAAAAATAAATACATAATAAAATAAAGAGCTTTGAGATGCATTTACAAGTTGAATTAAGTACAAATTTCAGCCGACATTTTTAGTGTCACAACTAGTTTGGTTTTTATCCGAAAAGTAACTTTGGTATGTGTACAAATAAATAAAAAATTCTTATTATATTAAAAGCTTTTTAAGATCAAATTTTAGGAGTATCTACGAACTGAGAATCTACCACTTGCTGGCGCCCTTCTCTAGAAGGTTGTGGAAAATGGATCCCGGCAGCTGTTGGAGCATCCTTGGATTGCCGTCCTCGACAATGCGTCCCTGGTCAAGCACAATTAGCCGGTCATAATCCAGAATTGTTGTCAGGCGATGCTGTGAATGAGTATATACATATAAAAAATAATTGCTGTCAACTGGACTCGAGTGCCTGGATTAACTGCAAACTCACGGCAATGGTAATGATGGTGCGACCCTGGAAGGCCTGGTCCGCCGCCTTAAGCAGTGCATTCTCTGTGCTGCTGTCCAGGGCACTTGTTGCTTCGTCCAGGACGAGGCACACGGAACCCCGTAGAATGGCACGTGCCAGACAGAGAAGCTGCCGATGGCCAGCACTCAGGTTGACGCCTCCATCGCAAATCACGGTGTCTAAAACGTATTTATATATTTATTTATTTTGAGTTAATCTAGTTTTAACAAAAAAGGTTGAAGAACTAGAGCTTCAAAATATATAAAGGATAACTAGAAGTATTTAAGGGTAGGCAAGGAATTTTAAATTCTTGTGTAATCCTAGTTGTTAAGCCAACACAAGTTATTTAAATATATAAACTATGAACATAACCATTAAAAAGCATCAATAAAGGCTAAATAAATAATTAAATTAATCAACGAATAATAAGCAATCTTAACCTGAATTTTTAAAACGTATTACAAATTTTATCAATTTATTTAAAGGTAACAAAATATGTTTAAAGCCTTGCTCTAATTTGTTAATTCGATTGAATCATATGAAAGCATTATAATATTAAATGATGTTTAATTAAGAACTTGTTCAATTAACTTAACAATCTGACAGACAATTGACAGAGCTTGTTTAAACTGATTGACATAAACATAAATATTTATTAAATCTCCGAAATTGAGTAATCACTCAACTTCCAACGAAAAATCTCTAGCATAGTAAACTCCAAAAGTACACAAAAAATATAGTTGGTATTCAATCAAACGAATAACACCAAAAAAGCATCAGCTTCCGTCACAAACGCAAACGTCACAAAACCGTCGCCTTCTGCCTTGCCAGCTCCTCAATAAAATTGAATAAAATATCATGACTTTTTCATAAGGCAAATGCTGATCCCTAGGACAGCAAAAGCCACTCGGAGTGGCTGTGTTTATTCGAAACGTCAGCAGGAAATAAATAGAAAGAAAGCCAAAATCACACTCACCCAGACCGAGCGGCAGGTGCACGTTGACGAACTCCTTCAGCTGGGCCAGCTCAAGGCAGTTCCACAGACGCAGGTCCTGGTAGTAACCGCGTGGATCAAGATTTTCACGTATGGTTGCATTGAACAAATGCACGTCCTGGGGAATTATCGACAATCTCGTTCGCAGCTCGTCTGGCCGGATGCGTTCGATGTCCACGTCATCGATGTAGATGTGGCCTTTGGTCGTTTGTAAAACACCAAAAAGAGCCAGGCCCAGGGATGATTTGCCACTGCCCGTCCGACCACAGATGCCAATCTGTAAACCGAATTCCATAGGGATTGAATAGTAACAGTTTAAAGGGCTTTTGATGTGGCCCGAGCGCTTGAATAGCCAACGTAAACTTTAATTAAGCCCTGACATTACTTTAGGTATTTGTTTTTTAACCTGCATCGGGAGCAGGTGGAGTCATTTTTATATAATTAGTCGCCACACATATGCACAGTTTTTTCTATAATCAATCAAAATGTCTGCATATCCGTCAACTGAGAACAATTAAAACCTATTAAGCGCTTTGGCGGGGTTTAAGAGGGTCAACCGAACTGCAATTTCGCTTTGTCCTGATTTTTTGATTTATTGTCAAACTGATTTTTTCAATTTTATTGTTCAAGATAAATTGACAATCTCTATCTCGTTGTTTTTTTTTTTTTGTTCCATCCACAGTTTAATTTTAAGCCCCAATCAATAATGCTGGCATCTGCCATAAAATATTATGGCGGTAGTTAAAGGCAAAGTGCACAATTAGTAACAGTCTGCTGAGTCGAAAATTCGTTGATGTGATTTGCTTACTTTCTGCTTTCAATCAGAAAATATATATACATTTTATCCTACTTACCCTTTGTCCTGCGGGAATCTTTAATGTTAAGTCGCTGATGACATTTTGCTTCTGTCCTTCGTATCGCAGGCTCACATTATCGAAGCTGATGTCTCCCCTTTGTGGCCAAGAAATCGGAACACTTTGGTCTGAAAGAGGAAAGAATTTGCGGTTACCACTCTGAGAACCTATACACAATTTCATATTTATCATTACAATAGCAAGGATTAAATTAACCAATTCGGAAGCTTTAATTCTGGAGCCCAACTAAATTAATTATGAATCGAAAAAACCTTTTGAGCACAGATGCAATTACACTCGGATCAATGAAGCACGCTAAAGACCCCCCGGGACAGTGGCCAAAAGAGCGACTAAGTTGGTCATACTTACAGCGCTCCAGCTTCCTGGCCTCGACGACCTTCCCGTCCTGCGGTGGCTGTTGCTTATCTTTAATCACCGACGACGTCTTTGTCGTCGCCAGCTCCACCTTGTCGCCAGCTGTCGCCGTGCGGAAGTGGAAGTTTAAGTGATTGCCGTCGCCGGTTGCATTGCCTGCATTTAATTTATCAGCGTTTGCTCCAGCTCCGGCATCAGCTCCGGCTCCTCCCCTTGCCCCAGTTCCATTTCCATCCTCTGCTCCACCAGCTGCCGGTCCATCTTCATCAACATCACCGGCAGCTGTCGTTGCGCCTGGGTAAACTTTGTCACCGGCTTTCGGCAGGGACGACCTATCGACTTCACCGCTCACATCTTCGTCCTCGTCGTAGGTCGTCGGTTCGTCGGTGTCCGCATCCTGTCCCTGGGCATAGTGGGCGATGCGTTCCACGGAGCCCGCATACATCTCCATATCAGCCAAAAGTTTTACAACCCAATTAAGGTAAATCGGCACCAACAACGTGTAGTTTATGGCCAGACCCACCAGCGACGGCGAGGGTCTCAGCTCCGAGTCCGTTGGGCTTTTATTGACAGCATAAGTTTCGGATGCTGTCCCGCTGCCAGGCGATTGCCTGTAGCGTTCGTAGTGGCTGCAACTGACGCTCGCCGTGGCCAGAGCCGTTACGGTGGCCACAAAAACAATGCATCCACCCAAATAGTCCTGCCGGTGGTAGGTAGAATACATTAAAGTGATGTGAGATGTAATTAAGAGGCGGATAGAGAGGAAGAGAGATCTGAAGGACTACGCCACCACTCAGTTGTCATGACAAGGTTAAGGTCGTGTTATGGCTGGAGTTTCTTTGATTGCATTAGAAATTTCGAGTAAGGCACTTGAAAAGCATTAAGTTTAGAGTCCTTTCTTTACATTTTCATGTAGGTGTGACGAGAGGAATCTGATATTATATATCTGATATCTGATATTATATATTTCCAGAAATATCTCTCTGACCATACCAATATCCTTTCGTAAATTCAATACGGTATAAATTTATATTCTTATATTTAATAGCAAAAATTATCTCAACGTAAAAATATAGTAAGCTATATATTTACCAAGGATACTCCCAGCCAGCGATGACTCGTGTTCAGCAAAGCATAAGCAATTGTGTTTGCCTCGAGACGTTTGAACAGGATCTCGGTGAATCTGGTTTGCTGATTATAAGCTCGTATCGTGGTCACACCCTGAATCGTCTCCGAAAGATGAGATATAACAGGCGAATTGGTTGCGTTTTCAATGCGCTGTAGTTCCCTGAAAATAATAAATAATATGATAAATAAAATGTAAAATAAATAGTAAATAAACCAATGATTAAACTCACCGTGCCGAGCACCTGTAGAACTTTTGGATTACATAGTAGGCCCCACAGATGGGGAGAGTGAGGACCAGAAACCAAGGGGTGATGGTCACATTTATCAGAATAGCCGACAGGCAGAGCAAAGTGAATTGCAGCAATCGTTGGCCAGTGGCCGCAATTTTCTGTGAACACAAAAGCGCATAGTTATGGGTTATTTAAGATATACACCTTCCATTTAAAGCACACAAGTCATGGCCTGAACAACAACCACAACAAACTATAAAATGTAGAACAAACGTGCTTATCGCCGAACCATCTTAATCAAAGGGCCAACAACTTATGCTCCCTGCCCGTATATTTCATGCCAATGCAAAAATGAAAAAAAAAAACGAGAACTGATGGCTAAAACCGACACGATTCGATGGGGGATGGGGTCAGAGGTAGAACGATGACAATGGATAACAGAAATAACAAATCTCACCTTATCAATGACGGCCATATCGTTGCTGAAACGATTCACAATACGTCCGAGCGGCGTCACTTGGAAAAAATGCAACGTTTTATGCAAAATCGTTTGCAGCAGCTTATCGTGCAAATTACGACGGGCATTACAGCCGGCCCATTGTCCGGCCGGTGTTGATACCAGGGCCATTATAATGCAAACACACGAAATTGCAGCATACATGCGAAAATAGTACGTGACTTCGTGGGCCTCCTCGGGGCCATTCTGCCCTACAGCTCCTGCTCCTGCTCCTACTCCTGCTCCTGCATCCTCGCTCTTCACGTGGGCATCGCTCCAGTGCTGCAGCCATACGTCCGTGTAGACACGCAAACACTGCCAAATTAGTGCGGTGATAAAAAAGACAGTGATTATGGGCAGGCCGGCGGCTCGTATGTACATTAGATATATGTCGTCCGATATTTTGCCATATTTGCGTTCGGTATCAATCGCCGTCGTGGATTCATTGGCGGCACTGACCGCAGAAGCAGCCGCCAGCACGTGTCCTTCACCTCCATCGGCAGGAGCCAATGATGTCACGTTCGCCTCCGATTCTTTGTGGGATGCTGCTGCTGCTGATTCGCCATTGTCAGCGCAATTTATTGTGGTGCCCTTGGAGTCAATATTTACACCTGATTTTTGTGTGAGAGAAATGGAAACAAGGATTTAGATGGGAGGGTAAAACCTTTAGGGAGTCTTTGAGAGTATTAGTTAATATAAAATATTATGGTTATTTATAAATTATCACAGAGATAGTAATTAAACGTAATAATCTCAACGTTATTCGAGCCTTCAAAACATTTAATTATATTATTTTATTATTCAAAAGATCAAGGCAAAAACATTAGCATTAGGCTTCGGTATAAGTTTTTTTGCGTTGTCTTTATCAGTTCTTTAAAAATCGTGTTTTGTTTATTTATGAAATTGCTTTATCACTAATAACATAAACTTCAAGAATTTGATAAATATTTCGTTCAAAACCTTAGTCAAGGCACCACAATAAATTTCAAATCTTATTATAAATCCAATTAAAAATTAAACTCAATTCTAGCAACGAATAAAGAAAGATGACTCCGACTTTTTAATTGAAATCTATAAACTGCAATTGATTGATTTTTCCCTCAATTAAAAATAAATGAAAAACACTAGTTTCTGATTTAAAAGCAAACAGATTTTGGTTTACTCTTGATTGACAGAGACTGTAACTTGTTGTCAAAGCCACATGAGCCCACATCAATTATAAGTACCATCCTACCGTTTAATTTCGAGAGTTGGCACAGGCGAAACTAATTGAAAGGGGAGCTTACATCCTGGATGCAGATTTGCGTGGCGAAAGGAAGGAAGGCTGACATGGGACTCCTCCATTGAATGGAGTGACACTTGCAGCACTGATTAAATCGAAAGTTTTCGCTACGAACCCGCTGACTTATCAGCCAAATATTGGTGGATCAATGCATCAAGTTAAGCCAAAGTTTCCCTCCTGCAAGTTTGCGAGCCCTGGAACGCTGTCTCCTTTGACTTGACTTCCAGCCGCCATCACCACCGATGCCGCCTGGGAGCTCAAAACTTTTAAAATCAAAGTTGATTTAAGTTTTAAGCTCCACACGCATGCAGTCAGGAGTGTACTATAACGAGGAGTGTACTATAACGAGGAGGAGGAGTATAAGGTTCCCTCGAGTATATTGCCAGACAGACGGGCCAAGGAGGATAATATGCCAATATATTGTGCGCATCGTGCTCATAGTTTTCACGCCCAGCCTAATCAATATTCATTATCATTGATTTCTCTGGGCTTGGAAGCATTTTCCCATTTTCATTATGCATTTAAGAATTAAGGAAAACAACTTATTGTTCTATGCGGGTTATTGATTTTATGAGATTATACTTAACTTTGTAAGTAATGATTATCAGAGCGTAGTCACTAAAGTTTTCTTAGGAGAAAATTTAAATTTAACTTACACTTTTTGGGCTTTTCCTCGGCTTCCGCCTGCACCTCAGCAGGCTTGGGGTTTTGTAAAGAGATGGGTTGAGGAACAATCTCGGTAGAGGAAAAATGCAAAATGGGCGGCGATTCCTCTGAAATGCTCCTGTAAATTGAAGGAAAGGTATACAATTTAGTTAACAATTTTTAAACTAAATACTTATTTCCTAAATTATAAATATCTCACTCACAAAATGGAATTGGTGGCGCTCAGCGGGTGATGATGATTCTTTGGCTTATTGGAACGCCGCATGGACATGCGTCGCAGGAACTGCTGGAAGCTGCCCCGAACCTGATCCTCCCCGTTCGTGTTGGTCCTCACTCCCGCCTCCGTATCCTGTGAGTCTGCCTCTGCCTTAGACACCTCTATGGCCGGTGGAGATGATGCATTCCGCGATAGAGGCTGATGCTGCACATGCTGTGGCGGCTGCCAGGATTGGACGCGTGGTTCTGCTGGCACAATGGCCACATCGCTGCCATCCACACTGCTCTCGGCATAGCTGCTACAGCTGGTGGCCAGGGCGCTGCGACTGAGGACATCTCCGCTGGTGGAACTTGAGGCCGAAGTGGCTGTCAGCGTGCTGAGACCGCTAAGACGATGCCACGAGTTTGTTGTCCTGCTGCCCCGGCGACTCAGGGTGTGCCGCCGACGAGGTCGCATGATGACATCGTCTCCTTGGCATTCATCGATGGGCAGCGGGGCATCAAACATCAAGTGTCGTGAGCCATAAATGCTGGAACGCTTACGCTGCAAGCCGCTGTAGCCGCCACAGGATCCCAGGGAATAGGACTATCAAGAATAAGAAGTAAATACCCAACAAGTTTATTATAATTTTAATAATATTATAATTATTAGCTCCTACCACAGGCACTCGATCATCCTCTTCATCCTCCTCAACCACGTGGGACGATATATTAGTCACCGATATACACCCGCTACCATCGATAGCATCTGCATTGCCACCGCCTCCTGGATCCATGGTCACGGAGATGGAGCGCTGTAATCCCAGCTTGCTCATGTTCCGCAGAAGTTTCCAGCGCTCGCAGGCTGTTCGATCCGTTGGACTATATTAAAAAATATATATATTAGTCCGTAAATCAAAGATATTTCTATTAAATACTTACTTTTGACTGGAGTTATCTTTCTTGGCCTTTGCCAAGGCTATTATGGAATTCCATTTGGCCGTGATACGAGGATGTTTTTGTTCTATTTCAGAGTAACTTCCACAAGCTTCCACTCGACCTTCTTTCATAACAATTAACTAATGAAAATAATTTGAGAAGGAATTAAAATTAGATTAAAAGGAAACATTTTAAACTTAAATTCTTACATATTCAGCCTCTTTAATGCGATGTAGTTGTTGTGTCACAAGAATAAAAGTACGATTTGATTTTTGCAGCATCTGACGTACACAATGCTGAAATATATGATCTCCCACTTCGTTATCTAGGGAAGCCAAGGGATCGTCCTTAAAAGAATCAATAATAATCAATAATATAGAGTTTATAATAATTTAGTTCCATGAAAACTCAGTAAAAGTTCTTTAATTTCACTTTCCAATGTAGACAATTTTAAAATACATTTTTAAACAATTCTTTTTTTTCTCATTAGAATAGTTGTCCTGCCCTAATCACTGGGCTGCAGCATATCATTGATCTGCACCCATTTCTTGAAGTCATCAATATCGATGCCCGCATTCATGGCCTCCTGCTTCAGGGTAGTTCCATTCCTGTGAGCCGCCCTGGCAATTGCAGCGGACCGCTCATAGCCAATGTGGGGGCTCAAGGCCGTGACTAGCATGAGAGAGGTCTTTGTGAATTTTTCGATATTTGCATTATGCGGCTCAATTCCCTCCAGGCAGTTGGTGCAAAAGGATCTCATGCCATCGCCCAGCAGGGTTATGGAACGCAGGACATTCGCAGCGATCATCGGCATAAAGGTATTGAGCTGGAAGTGTCCGCTGCAGCCGCCCATCGAAACCGCTACGTGATTGCCCATCACCTGGGCACAGATCATGCTAATGGCATCGCATTGACTGGGAATCACGGTGCCGGGCGCAAGCGGGTTGACCGTTTCGTTCTCCGGAAGAATGAGCTCGCCCAGACCGCTGCGGGGTCCCGATGCCAGCAAACGGATATCGTTGACTATCTTCATCAGACTTGTGGCTATTGTGTTGAGCTCTCCGTGCAATTCCACCAGGGCGTCGCACGTGGACAGGGACTCGAAGAAGTTTTGAGACTTCACAAAGGGCAGACACGATATCTGGGCTATCCGCTTAATGCACGCTTCATCAAATCCCTGCTTAGTGTTCAGACCCGTGCCCACTTCATGGCCACCGATGGGCAGCTCGTACAGCCGATCCAACGCCGAATCCAGCCGAGCTCTGCCGTTCGTGAGCTGCTGGTAATAGCCACTGAACTCCTGGCCCAGGGTCAGCGGCACAGCGTCCATCATATGGGTACGTCCTATCTTGACAATGACTGCCCAAGCGCTCGACTTCTTGCCCAGCAAATCAACGAAGGTCCTTAGTGGCGGATACATGTTTTCCTGCAGCTCCATGGCCACGGCGATACGAACTGCCGTGGAGAAGGTGTCGTTGGGGCTCTGCGAGAGGTTGACATGTTCATTGGGGTCCACCGGCTCCCTGGTGCCCATTTGACCGCCAATGATCTCGATGGCGCGGTTGCAAACAACCTCGTTGACATTCATGTTGGTATGCTCCCCGGATCCCGCCTGCCAGATGACCAGGGGAAAGTGCTCCTCGTCGTACAACTTGCCGGATATGACATCGTCGCAGGCCTTGGAAATGGCCTCGCACAGACGCTCCTCCATGCCATTCATCTTGTTCGCCTCCGCAGCCGCCTTCTTCACCATACCCATGGCCTTAATAATGGGTCGCTGGGAGTATGCAGGCTTTAAGATATTTCTAGACAGAACTTTATGGATGTATATATACTGGCATGCGCTCTTCGACTCCACCAATGGGAAACTTCATCAGGGATCGCATGGTCATTGGTCCATACATCCGATCCAGGGGAATGTGTACTGGACCCTCAGAATCATTTTCGACCCTAGTATCCGGCACTATCAGTCGTGCCAGCTTGTACATCAGGCTGAAGATCTCCTTTTGGTCGAACGACATTTCGGAAGAAATTAAAAATATATACCTATATAGATCGAACTTCGAAGGGGTCCTATACTACTATACTGATGAGTCAAAGGTGGCTAGATTTAAGGGAGACTTATTTATTAATTTATCAGATTTATGTCTAACTGTCCCCAGTAACTGAAGTATCAACTTTCCTAATTTCATAATCAATTTCTGTCCTGTACATCTCAAACTTACCATAATGACCACATTAGCCGATGAATATATAGCTCGGGCTATGGCAATTCTCTGCCTTTGTCCTCCGGAAATATTAATGCCACGCTCTCCGATAACGGTGAGATCGCCTCTGGGCATTAGTTCAATATCCGGCTTAAGAGCGCAGGCTTCTATCACAAAGTCATATCTTTTGGGTCGAAAGGACTCGCCAAAAAGTATATTCTCCCGAATGGTGTCATTCAAAAGCCATGGCTGTTGGGATACATAGGATATGGTGCAGGTTCTGGGAATTAAAAAAATTAAAGAATATTTAATAACCATTTCATTTGATTAACTTTCTGCTGTGTTTGGTTATTACACATGTTCTTCAAATCAGTTGCAGCACATTGACTTCCCTTGGACTACAAAAGATTTCCTTTTTAATATAGGTATATATGCCAGACAGTACATATGGAGCAAACATAAATTTGCAAGCGAAAAAGGAAAAAAAAAAGATGTAGGGAAAACCCTGAAGATACCACAGCGAAAAACGTACTCGAACTAACATAGACATTTATTACAGTAATTGAAATTATTGCACATTTGCCGTTTGCCAAGGCAAGGAGACGAAGACAGAGATACTCGGAGACAGAGATGGAGATGGAAATGGAAATGGAGCAGTGCTGCTTCCTCCCCAAGGAAGAAGCAATAGAAGCAAAGGCCACAGGATCGAAGTGCACACCCGTCTTCGTTTCCGCTCCGCGATTTCCACTTGTTAAATGCATTTGTATATGGGGAGGAGCCCAGCCTCCCCACCTCGCAAAGAAGCTGCAGCCTGCCACGATGCCATTTTTATTTTATGTGCAATAAAATTAACAACGTACACACAGGCGTTTTGTGATAAATTACTGAATCACGTGGCGTGCATTGAAACGGCTGTTAAAATATGTTGAATGACTGCGGCGGAATTCGATTGCTGCAACAATGAAAATTTAAACTATTCCACCTGCTAGACGGGACTTTCCTTGATATTCCAGAAAATGGGTAAACCAGAGTACTTTAACTCTGAAATATAAAAACCGCTAATACGCAAACACAATTTAAATTCAATTATTATAACCTTTCGCTGCTCTAATTTAATTATGTTATTTAATTTTAAAATACGAGTAAAACCCCAAATTGGCTGCATTAAAAATCTATCTAAAACTAGTGCTAGTTCCCAAATAAGCTATATATTTTGCGGCTTGGGTAATCTGCATGCGAAAATAGGTGAAAATTATGCAATTAAATGTGATAAATGGGCAAACAAAGTTATCCTCTTCTGCTAACTACCCCGGTACTAGCGGGGGCGTAGCTACTGGAACTGCTGTTGGCAGAACTGAAAATAAGCACATAAATAGCTGGGTAAATTTACATGAGCAGCATGTTGAGCTGGGTGTGGTGGCCTGTGTGTTGACAGACAAGGAAACGTGCTTAATCTTGGCCACAGGGACATTGTCTAAGGTATTCTCCACGAGCCGTACTAGCTTAAAATAGGAGAAGGTTTTTGAGTTAAATCTGAAGAGCAATGTAGCCTAAGATAACAACAACAAGTTGTTGCTATCGATTTAAGTATATCCAAATATATTCATATTCACCCCTTATTTAACTACTCTTCTAATTAAATTAGTTCCCCCGATATCGACTCACTTGTGCCAAAACATATTGCCCACAAGCAGTGGCATTTCCATGAGCAGGGCTGACAAAAGCGACGTCTTTCCGCTTCCATTTTTTCCCACCACAATGGTCATTTTTCCCTTGGGCACGATGATTCCGGGAACATGCAGTTGAACCAATGGCATCTGACTCTGCGGCTTCCATGTGAAGAGCCCGTCGTTGATCGACACGGCAATGTCATCGGGCATTTTCAGCAGCAAGGAATCGCGACGCCAGCTATCCGTATTCCTGGCACGCACCACCGAGAATTCCACGGGCTTCTCCATTCCTCCGCTAGGGCCACGCATTTTCGGAGGCCGTATGGCCACATAGGGCGTGTTCCGGAGCAGTTCGCGTCGCTGCTGCACTAGTTTGTTGTGACCCAGCTCCTGGACAGAGGATAAGCCGGTGTCGACGCCACCAACCTCATCCTCGGAGCTTTGCAGCAGGGGAGTGGAAGTAGTCGGCAGTGGCAGCTCCACGGCGGTCTCAGGAACTCCAAATTGTTGCGCCAGCCGCTTCTCGTTCAACTTGTTCTCCGCTTGCGCTGTGCGCATCGTCATGTTGGACTTTTCCTGGGTCTCGTACATATCCAAGGAGGCGTCGCTTTTGCTCAGTATTCTGGCCATATTTCGAATACCCTCGAACTGCTTGTGAATCTCGCTGGACTTCAGGAATCGCTCCAAACGCCGAGTGGACACCCTGGCTGCTATGATGATGGGCACCGTGATGGGAAAAATCAGCAGGGGAACTGTGAGCTGCTGAAAAAGGGCCAATGAAGAGAAGAGCCGGCTGGCATTCAAGTCAAAGTCCTGATCACGCTGTAACCACACATAGACGCCCAGGGTCACGAAGGTAATTAACACAGTGGCGATATGGGTAAGGACAGCTGTTTCAAGAAATAAATTAAATTATTATTTTAGACAAGGGGTACATCTTTTTGAAAAACTACTCACCCATTAGCGTCCAAAATGTGGCATCCTTGTTGAGATACTTGAGCTCATTCTTTCTTGCCACTTGAATTTTCTTAAGAAACACCTCATCCCAGGCATTGAGTTTTATGACTTTGATGCCAACCAGAGTGTCGTGTATTTTCTTCAAACGTTCATCGGTGTATTTCTGTTGAAGGAGAGTATAAAAAATAATAATTAATAATAATGTAAATAATTATTAAAACATACATACAGCGATAATCTCTGCGTTCTTTGACATTGCATTTCCAATGACAAATTGCAGAGGCGTCATTATCAGAATGCAAACTATGGAGCCAATTACTGCACTTATTCCCAAGTTCACATACAATAAGTATATAACCACAGATATCTAAAAAAAAATATTTAAGAAAGGTGTATAGGTATATATTATAAATGATTTCAAAGTCATATACTATTCTGGATATAGAAACAGCTTTGATGGTGCGTCAAATCAAGTAGATTCATATTCATATTGAGGCAAACATTTATATCTAAAGTAAATATGCAATGACACAATAAATAAGCCAAATGTTATATCAAATTAAATTTACAGCCTGGCGATTATATAACAAATTAAAAAACATTTGTACTCGCTCTCCTCCAAGTTGAGAATTTGTCAAACGGCCAATGCTATAAATTAGGTTCATGTAAGCGAACATCAAGGGAGCCCAAATGGCACACAAGTTGCTCATAAATTGTTAAAAACGATTAGCCTATGCCAAATCTCAGTACGAACTTTAAATGGAATGGCCCAGGCATAGTGGATGATCAAGAAGAATTGCATTATGTTCAAAGTGTCCTCGGTCATGTGGTTGGTGATGCTGCCAATGTCATTGGTGCCATTTGAATCTAAGGAATAACGAAAAAGAAATTAAGGAAATGTTGTACATTTTTAAATATTAAGAACTAAGAAATTATTTGAAAATAAATCTTAAATATTGATTTTACTTGATAAGAAATAATTCAACTTTTGTGAGATTCAACTAGACGGTTTTTTAAGTATAAATATAACCTTTTATATTTATAAATGCTCAAAATGCTTATGATTTTACTCTTAAACAACCCATTATATTATCTTCAAGATTTATAAACAAATTTTTTAGTATTCAAATTGTATTATTAATAATTCTTAAAATGTACCCTTTTCATATTGCCCTGAAAATTATTACTTACCACCCGAATTCTCCACTTGCTCTGAAGTTCCTTTGGAGTCATCGTTTTTAGGTTTCTCATCCGAATTGCCGCCCCCACCCCAATTTAGGAGCAAACTTTTTCTATAAATCAGACCCTGCAGGGACGATTTAATCCTGAGCCCCGTCATGTTCAGGATGTGCGTAGAGGCCTGCGACAATGCGCCCTGCGTTAACGCGGCCAGCAGGACAATCCAAGCGATGCACCAGCCATTCGCCAACAGATCCGACCAGGTGTTGCAGTAAACCCTCACCTGGCCAATGTTGGTGCCGAAGACCTCGTCGAATTCGTTGCTCACACGGGAGGTGGACAGCAGGGTGGACTCGGAGTCGCCCTCCTCCTGACTCCGATGTTCGGGCATGGCGGCGACATCGGCATAAAGTTGCTCTATATACTGCACTATTTTCTGTATGGCCAGCGGTCCAATCAATGCAAATAAATCAGCGGCCAGCTTCAAAATGCCGCCCAAAGCAAACATGCGCCAACTATTCTTTATGTAGCAGTACCACAAGGATGGCGACGAGTTCGATTTTTTCTGTGGATCAAAGTCGGAAAATTATACGAGCTCAGTATGTATGAATATATATATTTATTTGCTTACCACCTCCTCTGTGTAAACATATAGAAAGTGGTCGTAATGGGACCTGGCACTATCCTCCAATTTCATTTGCCCCAGATCCTCGAGCTCTAGCGGCTCATTGTAGCCCAGCCAGAGCAGAGGAGTCAGCCACCAGAAGCAGGACTTGGAATAAAATGTGGCCAGCGAGTGCTTGTAGCCGATTTTGCCGCGGTCGTCCAAATAGTCGTCGTGATAACACTGCCAGAGAAGAGTATAGTGATTTTAATTAATACATTTTGTTTATCATCAAATTTTACTTAATAGCTCAGTATTTAAAAAGCGTTGTTTTTATTAAAATTAGAACTAAGAAGCCTGGAGGTATTAAATATTTCATCTTTTCCAAATATGATTATTCTTTACTTAATAAAAACTCAAACGTCAACTGTTTAATCTTGCAAGCCGCATACTAATATATATACCTCTATATATTTTTTTTATTTTAAAAATACATAATTATCGCTAAGCCTTTTTTTCTACTCTTGTTATTTCCGTGCTCGTCCTGTTGCTAGCATAAGGAAATAAATAAAATATTCGCCAAGTATACCAAGCATTAAGCCTAAAATCTGCGCTTAACCTCAATTAAAATTTAAACATGCAAATCGCCTTGCGCTGTTGTCGCTTGTACTTATTTGGCTGTGGAAAAAACAAGCTTTTGTCATTCCCGTAATCATAGGCAGTTGCCTTGGTCTTAGTTAATCCTTATACACTATCTCAAAGAGCTGTGATTTAGCTATTACCAAGACCTAATGTCAATTTGACCTTAAAAATAAATTGTTAAGCTTACCTCTTTATAAATGGTGAAACCGTCAAGTGATGCCAAGGCCACCATACATATGGCTGACACACCCACCAGGCACGTCTGAAGCTCCAGGACATCCTCGTAGTACACCAACTCGGACAGTTCGTTGGTGCGCAGGGCAAACAGCACTACCTCCACGGCAGTACTTGCATACAGAAATACTGGAAAAAGGGGGAAACGCATGGGACAGGTGAATGAATATCTTTACAGATGGTTCTGTCAAGCAACACTCACCTGTCGCCTTCTTGCGCTCCACAATGCGATGATACAGCATTAGCGTAAGTGTCAGCAGTGTGGCGAAGAGTGCATTCCACGCTTCTCCCGAACCAATAACGATCAGGAAATTCCGTTCTTTGGGGCTGAACTCAAAGAGCTGGTTGAGCTGACGGACACTGCTGTGGGGCAGAAGGGTCCGAGCCAATTCCAGACTATTTGCACCCAGCAGGAGCAGGGAAACGGCGGCACGTACATTGTGGAACATTAGCAG
The DNA here is from genome assembly GCA_018905715.1 of Drosophila lini. Classification (NCBI taxonomy): domain Eukaryota; kingdom Metazoa; phylum Arthropoda; class Insecta; order Diptera; family Drosophilidae; genus Drosophila; species Drosophila lini. The sequence continues at coordinate 49,838 of JAEIIL010027220.1, forward strand.
TGTTTTATGGCACCTGCAGTAAAAGCTTAATTATGAATATGCATACGGCTTAAGAACAACTCCATTTATATAGAAGTTTTCTATTTCTATATTTTAACTTTTAAAATTAAGCTCACAAATCAAGAGCAAAATTTAAATACATTTACTATTTACTATTCATGAATTGAACATACGAGAGCTAATAGTTCCTTTAATTTTTTTAATTAAATAGTATGTCTGGCTGTTTAACTTAAAATATAATATTTATAAATAAATAAAATGATTTAATGGGCAAGATATGTATGATTTTCTTTCAGTCCCCCATCCACACAGAATTCATTAAAAGAGGCCTGCATAAAAAAAAGCTAAAAACATTGTAGGTATTATTTTGAAATATTAGTTGTTCTTGTATTTAACTCAATAAAACAATACTCTTATTTTCTTTAATTGTATAATTCAAATATATAATTTATAAATGTCTCGCCTGCTAACAGACAAAAAACACCAAATTTGTAAACAAAATTTATTGTTTATTTGTTTTGTTATTAATGAAATAATATCTTCTAAATCTTTTCATTGTCACGTTGAACAAATAATTCATTCCTAGCCCAAAAGTTAAAAAATTCCATTAACAACATTTAATAGAATGTACATAATACAAAATAGGAATCATGCTCGAGGCAGCCAGGCATACATTTGCCAATGCTTCTATAATTAACTGTAATTAATAATGATATTGATTTCATATATCTGGCCTATTCATATTTATTTATATAGAAATGTGCACCCTCAAAACAAAGTGAGGTGTAGAGGCAATTGAGATTTCACTCATTGAGAACACTTGGGCACGCGTCGCGTTATTCCCCGAATTCCGTATGCATTTGTGGGTTTTTATTTTAATTTCGCTGTGCGGGATGCACATAGAAATATTTCTCAATGGCGAATGCACTTGAGTTCCGGATATCAATTATTGGTTTTTAAGTGGTTTTATTTAAATGTTACAAGAAAAGGTCAGATAATTTTATATATACATACATCTATTTATATAGTTAAAGAAAAAAGAACAATTATGTTTTACTGAAAAAAAATTTGAAGTTTTAATATATTTAGCTATGTTTTATATATTTTATTAAAGATGTTTCTTAATATAAAATTGAATATAAAATTTAAAAACGATTCAATAGTTTATAGCTTAAAACTTTTTTTAGCGTAGCATTAAAAATATCTTGGGTTTTAAAGGAAACCTTAAATCACCTTAATTTTAATATATGAAGGTAAAATAATTATGTAAAGGTAAGTTTGTTTAATATACTTGGGTTTTAATTTTAAAACAAACACATTTAATTACGGAACAACGCAGAAATTAATCGCCTTATAAAATCAAAGACATAAATCAACTTCTCCAGCTCCATGGTCATCTCTCTCCAGAATTTGTATAATCTACAAAACGCATGTGCTAAATTTAAACAAATGTGCTCATTCGCCTACAAATACATTTGAGAAAAATATGCACAGATTTAATTTTGTTTTAGTGGTGAATTGAGCACAGAAGTGAACTGGATAGTATAAATCTCCTACGATGATCTCAGGAAGACTCCATCAAAGGAGCAAATGACCCTATTTTAGCACATGCTTTTACACAATTGTAAAGAGAGAAAATAGCGCTTAATGGAGAGTGCTAACTCATTGTAAACAATCCAAAAGCACACATGTTTATTCGGTGGCGATGCAAAACAAATAAAACAAGTTGGAAAATTCTTTAAATTTAGCTTAAAAATGTGTCAATACAGCTTTTTGTATCTCGCTGAGTTCACTTGTTCTGAAAACTCTGGGGAATTGAGGCATTACTTATGCCTATGATAAGGATTTGTTACAATTACAATTACTCACTTTTTATATATTTGCCAAACAAATAGCCATCCACAAACCAGCAGAATAATACTCAGACACGTAAAAACACGTTTCACACGGTCAATGCCGCAAACATCTGTATTTAAGTTATCGTAAATGGAGCGTACATGACCATTTAAATGATCACAGTGTATTATATTGAACAAGTGCTTCATAATGGCCAATAAAACGGGATCATATAGCCCAGCACCGTAGGAATTTAATTATGTTTTCTAAAGTTTACGCTGGCGCCGGATCTGTGACTCTCCTCCTTCAAAAACGATTTTACTTTTCTGGTTTTATTCCAAAAATCTGTATTTTCTTCCCGTTGCGCATATTCCTTTTTTGTATACATACATACATGCACATATGTATGTACATATATTGCCACAATTAAATACGATTCTTCAGGCATTCACTTTTCGACTTTTTCGCGTTCAACAACAACAGGTTGAGTAAAATTATTCAGAAATTCTCAATATAAACAAACTATTTCGCAATCGGAATATGCACTGCGACTAGCGCAATATGTGTTATGTGAGTTGTATCCAAAAAAAAAACTTCATTCCCTTTTCAACTGAGAGGCGCGTCCAAAGTTTGCCATTCAATTATTATTATTAAAAGTAATTTTTCTTCGTCTTTTTTTAAATAAACAAAATAGCAGCGAGAAGAGAGATATGGAATTGTGTGTGGCGCACGTTTTCCGCGATTTTGAAATCTTCTAGAGAAGAAGAGGCCGACCGACCGCGTCCGAGCATGGCAGCGCACTAAGCGAGCTCTTTGCGCACGCCGGAAAAATCACGAAGACGTTCGCAGCCACCCGAACTAGATCAGATACATATATTTGTATACATATATACATATATTGCACTCCTCATCGGGCGGATCGTGCACGTGTGCGATTGAGAAAAGCTCTTCCTCACAATCCGTGATGATACGCAGCATGTCGAAAAAAGGGAAAATGAGTGGATTTTATTGTTTGTTGTTAGTTTTCTTTTGATGGGTTTTGGGTGGGTAGGAGTGGTTCCTGAATGGGTTTTGGGTGCATTGAGGGTGGGTCCAAAGTTTATTTGTTTTGGAAAAGTTTTTCCGTTCAGGAAGTATTTTGGCATATAGTTTACTTTTCCTTTCAGTGTATTTCGATTTGGGAGTATTTTGGGTTTATTTTGAGTAATTTTTGGGATAAATTTGGGTTTATTTTGTGTTTTTTTTTCAGGTTTAATGATGTGTGATTTAACTTCATTGGTGACTTCATGGGTGAATTTAGTCCTAATGATTTTGTCTTTTAATAATATAACGACGTACAGCTGGTTCCCAATCATTTGATAACACAGGTACACAGCCAAAAATTTCCACGAACCATTTCAAGTTTTTCATGATATTTG
>JAEIIL010027221.1:0-23463 GCA_018905715.1 Drosophila lini
AGATACAGACCTTTGAAGTTCAAGTATTGAACTCGTGTTACAGTTTTGCTCGTCAGTGTATGAGCCTAATTCAGTTACCCGTGAGGAAAGGACCTCGGGAAGGACCACTGACCTTGGGGTCAGAACAGCACACACGTGCGATCGACAGATGTACTCCGGCAAACACACATATGCCAACTTATGGTTATGGGAATTAGTCGTTGGAGTAGGCATTGCCCCCCACCCACGGATCCTTCTGCTTTGCGTGTTACCAGAAAAAAAAAAAAGGAACAAAAATGGGGAAAAACCGAAACGCAAACGAAATGAAATATGTATGTGGTGGAGTACGTTCCAAGCATGGAATTTAGGCGGTTCAAGTGGGTAACGGGTAACGGGTAACGAGTAACGCAAATGAATGTCCATGCTGGCATACGAAAAAATAAAAGAAATGCCGGAAAAACGGAAAAGCTAAGCCCTGCGAACGTGTGGCCAAGGCAAGACAACTTTTTTGTTTGGCCAGGAGCCAAAAAGCCGAGAGCAAATAAAGGCCAGGACATCATGCCACCGAAAGGAGAAGGCACCAACCGGCCACTAAGAAGCCAGAGCCTGGCATTTCTCTTTCTCTTCCCTGAAAGAACAGTATATCCCTAAGCACCGGCGTTGACAAACCAAATACCAAGGGGAGTGGGAGAGCCAGGAAATGGGATGGTTATGCTTTTGATTTTTGGCTGAGATCAGGACAAAAAGCTGGGCAGGAAGCAGAGCAGGTAACACAGTCACGGCCAGGGGTTAAATGTTGACAGTCTGCTTTGAAATAGCTTGTAAAATCCAACGCAAAAATCAATTTATAGACATTACTTTTCCGCTTACGGTCAGGGATTGTGTAAGCAGAGAAGTTTTTTGCTTAAGGAAAACTTATGGGAAATTATTTCTATTTTGGGACTGGATTAGAGTCATGATTTATTCAAATTTTATTTTCGTTTTCATAAATTTTAAAAAATTCCTAATTTGGGCATGGCTTGGCACTCACAATTAATTAAATTACCCCGAAAAATTAATGTAATTACAAAAAGAATCCAAGGCAAGCTGTAAACATGCTTAAAGCGCGGAAGAGCCAAAGAATTCAAAAGACTTGGGGGGGAAACCAACATAAAAAGCATTCTCGGTCTCTGAAGTTATTCCACCTCACCCAATTCCCAATGACCCCCCCGCCCATTTCCTGGAGCTTAGTTGCCATAGCATCGGGCTTTTTCCTCCACTTCTTTTGTCGTTTATTAATTTAACAAGTGCTGGCCATTTGCTTTTTAATGAACAGGGCGACACAGTTTTGTGTCTCTTTGTGTGTGTCGGAGAGTGACAAGACGGAGAGCGAATACAAACTTAAATACAGTGAGAGAAATAAATACGACATTTAAAACTGAATGTTAAATGTTTCATGAAATCTGAATAATAAATCTATATGTTAAATATATTTTTAATAAACTTTTTAAAAAATTCTATTGTTCTATGATAGAAATATTAATGTTGTGAAAATGCTCAATGATTTGCATATACTTTGTACATGCCATTTTTTATTAAAGGTAAGTTGTCTTAACAATTAAATATATTTATTATTTATGTATTGCTTTTCCGAATAAATTTTCAATTATAAAAAGCTTTAGGAAAAATCTTATGTGCAGGAAAGCCCAAACATGCCTTTCGTGTGTCATCTGATTTTCTTGAAATTTTCCGAATACATGGTATTGCTTTTGAAATTAAAGATATAGGTAACAGAAAAGGACAAACAGTGGTAATCTGAGAGTCAAAGAAGCATCTTCCACATCTCTGTTCTTGAATGCAGCATTCCTATTTCTCAATTTCCCTCAAGTACGTGTGATGTTGTGCCTTGGCTAGGGCCAGCTAGACCCTTTACATTAAAGTTCAAATCAAATAAATCATTTCTCTCAGTGTCAGAGCATTGTACATGCATTTACAAATATATGTATGTTTGTATGCAAAGGCGGGAGGCAAAAAATTAACAGCAAGCATAGCGAGGCATGGGCATGAAAGTATCTAGAGCCGTTACAACGGAAGTTTTCTAATGTATCTGCTGAGCTTTTTGCCTTTGCAATCGCCCGGGATGCTTTTGTTGTTAATATTGTTGTTCTGTTTGATGCTCTCTGCTGTTTGATGTAAGCGGATACACGACTGCTGCAAAAACGACTGAGGAGGAGAGCGAGGCATGACAATGTTCAAAGTTTGCAATAGGAAGGCAGGCAGCGGCAAGAAAAAGCGGCAGCGGGTGAAACGAACCGGACCACACACCGCAGCGAGCCGGGCAAAATTAAAACAATGCCGGCTAGAAGATCTCACTCACATCAGAATAACCCAGTTAAAGCGAGTTAAGTTGTGATTAACTGCCAAAGACAAGGCAGTCAGAATTCGACCAAAAACAAAGACCGCCAGAGTAACAGAACAGCAGTGTGAACGGAATTTAATGAGCCCGGCCAAAAGAGAAAGTCTCCCGCCGCTCCGGCTGGCCAAGGGAACTGCATCGAAGGTACGGTCTGTTGCGGGTAACTGAAATGCGTGTCATGACTAGAAACAATTTATAATGCGGCCTGCAGTTGCTCGCTCGGCCCCGAATCGAAACTGGGCCTCCGTCTCCACCTCCCTTCGGCTCCATTCTCCCCATCCTCCCTTTACTAATTCAGACTTGAAGCCAGAGACCGAGACTCTGTCTCAGTTTAAAGCTCCGCTCAATCATTAACAGTCGTGGACGCAAATTGCTCAGCCATTCAAGCCTGGATACCCCTGCCTCCTCCTCGGCGGCCAGAAAACTTTCGCGCATAAATTAGGCTAATATATCTCTGCCCAAAAGGTAGAGCGGCGAAAATAGTGCAGCCCGGAGATTACAGTGTTTAGCAGCGAGGGAGGTCAGGATCTGTACCTTGTGCTAATGATAGTCACAAAGCTGTCAGGCCAGGTAACTGCCAGGTGGTGACCGAGGTGGAGGCGGAGGTGGATGTGCTCCCAGCCAGGTATCGCAGATAGAGCAGCTGGGATTTCGTGGTAATTCACATTGGTGGAGAGCCCTCCAGGGAGCAGCTGTTAGAGCACTTTTCTCAGGTCTTAATGTGTCCGACTAAACCCAGAAATTTTGCGGGAATAAAGAGTTATCGAGGTCAGAGATAAGTGTATTAGCACAACGTGGGCTAAGTCTAGGGATTGCTTAACTAAAAATAATAGGAGATACTGCGGATACTGCTTGACTTTATAAGCTGACAGATTTATTTAACATGCAGCAGAGTTTTAAAGAGCGCTGCTCTATACTTTTGCTTCCTCCTGGCTGCCCTGGCACGTTGCCTTATCCATAATCTAAGACCCTTGGAGCACCAGCAGTGCCCACACACATAGGTTCTTCAATTATTTCATTTCGTTTATGCCAAGGTAAGGAGAATTTTGTCGAGCGATGCCGGTGGCCATAAATCGTTGAGCAACTTGCTCGACCTTCTTGTCGCCACATAGAAGGTCCTTTGGCAGGACTCGGAAGCGGAACAATTTGCCTGGGGGCACAGGCGGAGAGCGTCCTTATGCAATCAGAGTACTTCACTTCGCTTCACTTGGTTCGATGCCACCCCATCTCTTCGATTCTCCGGCTCATCTACGGCTCACTTACGTAAAATGCAGTCCAGAGACGACGCCCACATGTCGGACAAGATGCCGTGCCCCCGGAGCACAGACAACGATGTCGATTCGATTTTTTTTCACTTTTTTCGCTTTCCCAGGCAAGGATCATTTAAAAAGTAAAGTGAGCGGGAGGAGGAACTTGCCCCACATGCATAAATAAATGGCCACAGACTCGACTTAAAGCGGTCCAAGGGGGCCGTGGGGTGGTTCCGGGGGCGGGGTAAGCCCATTGCAACGGATTTCCGACAAAAACAACACCGAACTTTGGTTACAAGAACCAACTTCTCTGCAGAGCGAAAAAACGAGACTGAAGACAGGAAATTTGTTTCGCGTTGGATACGCTCCCTTAAAAAAAATGTAAAAAAAAAACAAGAAATAGAGAGCATAAAACAAAAATGAGCTTAGCGAAAATGTTACGGAAATATGAAAAACGAGGGGAGTGGCAGAGGAGATGTGGAAAAGATTATAAACAGTTTCAGGCCAAAAACTGAAAACGGAAAGTTTTCATTCAAAATGGAACCAAATATTTGTGCTGCTAAAGTTTTTCTTACGGAAATTTTGTTCAGATTTTTAAGAACAAGCTGACCGGTAGGGATGGCAGAAAATCGAAATTTAACGCGAATTTCGATACATAAATCGATTTTCAATATAGCGATATATATGCAATTAATCGATATTCTGTTTAATAGAAATTTGTTTAAACTCTTATAACTTTTAACTATTTATTTAGTTTCTATTAAAAAACGTCCATATTCGTCTGATTAAAGCAAAATAATTTGAGATTCTTAAACATAAAACTCAATTGTGCAACTGTGCACTTTTATGGGTCATAAAATCTTACCTAACCGAAGGCAATTGAAAAACTTTCCCAAAGGCCACATTCAACAAACTCCAGAAACGAGAATAAAAATAATCAATTGCATTGGGGCACAGAGAGAAAGATGATAAACGATGCTGGGGCAACACTGTTGAGTCGAGAGAGTGAAAATTGTTTAAGCGCGGCTGCCGAAAAGTTCCGGCTTGTTGGCAGCCAAAGAAAACTTTACATTACAAGCTCTGTGAAATTCACATAATTATGTTATTGAAAGGAAAGATGTGGAAAAACAGAGCCAAACAAAGAGGAAAACACGCTCACAAATGGTAAGGTGAGGTTAGACACAATGACATTGACGACTGCATTTCCCCGCTAAAAATTTTCACAGAAAAGAAATTGAAGACTTTCTACGGCGACGCCGATTCATTCTACTATGGCTGCAATTAAAAGCGGGCAAGGTGAGAGCAAAAGCAAAAACTGCAACAGCAAAACTTTTTCCCGTCCATTAAAAGTAAAATAAATCAACTTTTACTGTTCAACTTAAGGAGAATTGGGATGTCAGAACGGACCTAAAGCTTGTGATTAAAACGAAATCAGTAAAGAAACAAATGTAAATGAAATGCTATCACAGGAAATAGTATTTATAGGAAAAACTAAGTCACTTAGAGAAATATACATTTTCTTCACAAAGAAATGTTTTCGTTTAAACTAACTCAAATAATATAAATTTAATTTTTATGTTTACAGGCTATGAGAAAACTTTCGAAATCCTTTGCAATGTAAATCATAAAATTTCGCCAAGACTTCAGAGATGGAAGGGGGAAGTACACTGCCAAAAGGTGTGAAAATTAAATCCGCAAACCGCTGTGAAGGGTTAAGGTCAACTGCGTTTTGCCGAGAGTTTGTGGCACCATAAGGCCGCAAGAGAAACAAAAGTTGTAAAAATCCGCATTTTATGGGCTTACAAAGTTTGGTTAGTTTTATTTTGGCATTATGGTAGAGCTTTCCCTTAGCTATTTTTGCTTTTGAGCCGGGTTCAAGGGTGGTCCAAGAGCCAATTAATATGAAGGAAGGGTTAATATAAATGAATTACCAATTATGAAGGCAATGTTGGCTAAGAATAGAATTTATGCTTAAGCATCTTTTTAATTTTTAAAGATTGATTTAACACCTTTCGCAATCATTAATCGTTAGCGAAACAAAGTTTCCCATTATTTGACCAAAAAGCAAACTCATTAGGTAATGCGCCAACACTTTTGGGCATTGCCACACCACACCATCTGCGCTTATTTGTTTATTTTTAAATGCTGACAGGCAAACTAGCCAGAAATGCACAAAAAGATGGAAAAGAAGTAGAAATATATCCGAGTTCTTTATTTCCCCCAGCAGCTGTAAGCAGAACTTCAATCAGCGATACATACTTAGGCCTTGAGCAGAGCTTTTCGGTTTCTAGTTTTTTGTTAGTTTCCCTCTCTGGGTTTTAGCTGCGGCGTACAATTACCGGGCGGAATTTATGGCCGAAACGTCGCGCTGTAAATCTTTAAGTAGCCATAGACAAGGTTCGCATCGCCTAATGCGATTTGGCCCTCTTCCCCCGGACTACTGCAACTTTATGACATTAGTTTTGGTCGTGGTTCTTGGGACAAGCTGGAGACCTTCCTCCACTCCACTTCACTCCCCTAAACCATGGTTCATCAATTTTCTGTGCGTTTCGGGGCAACAGATGCTGCGGTCGCATCGTTAGCTGCATTGGACTGATCGATTCTATTGATCGATGAGCTGCTTTCAGCCACTAAATCATTGTGATTTTCACACGCTTTGCCCGGCTCTGACCAGAACCAGGCACTGGGCTGCAGTAGAAAGAAGACCGCCAGTTATTACAGGCCCCCCCGAAGCGATTGGCTCTATTTTTTATGGTTTTATAGCGGGGGGGACTTGGTTACAGTCTGTGTTTCTTGGATGGAATATTTTAGTTTTTGCTGGCATTTAGGGAAGCAGAAGGAACAGCAATATTTCCATAAAAGAACTTATGCCAATTAGTTTCTAGGAAACTTTGCCTCTATTAGACTCCAATTAGAGCGGTTTGTATAATAAGGGATATATGTATATCTGTAGCATTTAAACTGAAAACTCTCAATTAACTTACCCACCATCCTATTTCCACAATTATTTAAATAATATGTATGCTGCTTGCGCCAACTGGCTTAACTGGTTTGTGGCCAAATTTCTATACTTATCATTATTTGCCATTATTATCATCATCCGACGCCTCATCAACTTCCACCATAAAGAGGAAAAATAAGTAAGCTACAAAAACCAGCAATAAAACCAGGCAAACTCAGCACTAGCTACGATTTTAGAAATTATTTGTACGCCCAAACACCGAAAAAAAAGCGAAATTTTCAGTACATGTTGAGGAGAAGTAGCTGAAATACAAAAAAAAAATCAATCACTTTCACTGCCGGCCACGAGAGTTTGTCATAGTCAAGTTTCTGGTCGGGTCTACTCCGGGGTCTCTGGTCGCTCGCTCCCAGCTCCGCGTTGCGCCGACAATTTTTATTGCTGCTTTTCACCCATTTACGCCGGCGATCTCTACACGTACCAAACAACAAAAACTACAGCAACAGAAACAGCCAACCAACAAACACCAACAGCAAAGAAAAAGGTTTTGGCTTAGCCACCAACGAAACGAGTTTCGGTTTTTGCGAATGCAATAGGAGACAAAGTTTGGGGCACAAAAAATAGTATAAATAGCCAGAGACCCAATACTCTCCCAGTTGATGATTGACTAGAAAAATGTCGGTCAAATTCGGCATAAGCTGGCTTTACTACAGATGCTTAAGTGGAATAAGTTTTTGTGCTAAATTTTGTATTTTTATTTATTTATAAATCTTTTTAACGAACTAATACGGTATTCACAAAGATACAAGAGATACAAAACAATTTTGTCATAGTTATTTTTTGTGCAATATTTCTGAAACTGTAAGCTAATAAATAGCCACATTAATACCTAACCAGAAAATGATTTTTATGAAATATTATCAGAACTAAATACAGTTTAAATATCACTGGCAGTTTGAATTGAAAACATAGCTTTAAGATTAATCCCCAAATGAAATTCTTCCAAAACCACACTTTTTCAAAGATTTCCCTTTAGGTTCACAATGATATCAACTTTATGGAAATACCCCTTAGAAGTGTAAAAAGAGACACCCGCACAGAGAGCATTAAAAATTATGCTACTCGAACGTTCAGTGAACTCACGATCGGTCGCTTTCGTCGCCCCGCGTCGCCTTCTGGGTGCTGGCTTTGTTGTCAAAACTGTCAAGTCAAAAGTTCAAAGCGCTAACAACAATGTTAAACGGCCCAGAATGAGGTCTATGGTGCAATAGGCTTCCAAGAACCAAGTTTTACAGCAGCCCAAAACTGCGGGGTCTTGACATCTAGCGGCTTCTAACGGCCTCCCGCTCCCGCTGCCTGTTTGTCTCTGCCCCTCTTTAAAACGCAGCTCACAAAAGTTTTCGAGTTAATGGCCACTTTGCTCATTATAAGCCAACTAAAACTGACTGAGGCCCAAACTCTTTGTGGTTTCTGCGGTTCTTTCTGCTCTTTTAGCCGCCGCTGGATGCTCCTCTCTCTCTAGAAGGAATTCCGCCCAGAGGGCCTGCGCTTTGTGCGGCCAGCGGGCGCTTTCAATTTTCGCAAATTTTAATCTACTTGATGCCAAAAACGGCTCAAAGTTAGCGGCCACAAAAACCCCAGTCTGAAAAATTGAATGAAAAACTAACTGAGGCGGCTTTTGAGAAGATACAAGTAGTTTAATCGAATCTCAACTTAAATCTCTGCAAAATACAATACAACTTAAATTATAATCAGATATAATTTTGACACAATATATTACTTATCATAAAATAAAAAAGAAAGCTATTTTGCTACGCCATATAATATTCCATTATCATTCAACATTTTACCAATCAATGCCCAGAAAGAAGAAATAATAAATTTGGAAATAAAACTCAGAATCAACAGAGTACAACCAAAAAAGCAACTCCACCTATTCCGTAATTCATTTCATTAACCACATTCCCTTCTTTATCGCCGCACACGGAGAGCGGGAAAGAGTCCATGAAAAATGGCATAAAAATAATGTGTGATTTATAAATAAAATGGCCATTCGGCATTAAATATAAGAGCCCGTCCATCGTGGCGTATACGCGATGATGATGAGGCGAAAGGTTCGGCCAGCTCGGCTAGTTTTCCAAAAACTTCTGGGCACACCCAGCCCAGAGGAAAAGCCAAAGCAAATCGACAATTAGAAGCCAAGTTAGCGGCCGCTTAGTGAGTGAGTGAGTGACTCACCGAGCATGGCTTTTTGCCCCACAATGCGCGCACTGACCCAAATTGTGGCTAAGTGAGCAGCGGCGAGGTGCCTGGGATTATGTTGGCCGCAGAAAACATAAATCCAAGTGCTGGTCAACATTTCCGGAATTTTGATGCATTTCACTGGTGGGATAGCGGGGCCAGGCATGCGTTAATAGAGTGTGAAAGAATTTTTACTGCAGCCCGCAAAGTGGTAAACTAACAATTGAGTGCCAGACGAAACCTTAAGAGCAAAGCTAATTTAAGAAGGTATTCATGGAGAGAAGTAAGAGGGCATAAATGGAGCCATAAAACAAATAATGGTAAGGCAAAGAATTATTAAATTGAAAGGCTGAAGATAGCTATTTGATGAAGAAACTTAAAATTATTTTGATAAGAAAAATCATAAGAATGCCTAGACTATAATGTTTCCATATTTATTATTAGAATAAGTATTATTATTCCAGTTTTTATATTTGGAATATCCAAGACCCAATATAATTAAAAAAAAAAAAAAAAAAAATTAAATCATAGGGAATACATAGCGAACATGGCCTTAACCAAGCAAAAATACAGAGCAGGCCAAAAGAGAAATTCCGCAAGCTCTACTTGAAGTGTCTGGTAATTTACTGGCTTAACTTCCGGGTGGCAGACTGCTGGAGTCTAAACAAACTACGTTCAGTTCATGATTTAGTGTGTTAATTGTTTTCTGTCTTCTGGTACCGGAACCACAAATCGGACCCGGTGGGGGAAAGGAGGCAACGCGAACCAGCTCAGCGCCAGTAAGCAGTAAATATCCATTAAACGACATCAAACATTTCTTTTTGGCATTTGTAAGCCAGGCGAAGAATGCCTCAAATGACATTTTCCACTCAGCAATTTTATCTCCATCAATTCGATTCGTTTATTTATTGAACTGAAATCTGTGCACAAATGTCAGTTTCGCTCTCATTGATTGAAATTTGTTTTTGGGAATCTTTTGCATAACATTGACACAACTGAGCCAACACAAAAGCCGGATCTAATACATATTCCCGATGTCCTTACACGGCGGGCAGCGGAGGAGCAGAGCGGCTCCAAATGTAATCGAAACCACAAGAGGGTTGGACGGGGGGGGACCACAAAGCCAGGACCCTCACATCAATCAAATACATTTTCGTTTTTTTTGTTTACTTTTGCTGGTTTGCTTAGCCGGAGAGATTTCTATACACTAATTTTATCGATTTTTGCCTTTGTTGCCCAGCTTACATTTTAAATGGGAAATTATGTAAATGAAACTTTTGTTTGCGGCATTTGGGAAATGCCTGAAAAGGATTTGATTTCGATTGTATTGCCAAAGGATTTGCTCTGAAGGAGAAAAGTGTTTTTCCCTCAGCCAAAAGCAAATACTTTGAAATGGATACTTGAGAATGTTTGACTTTCCGTGAGTAACTTTTCTTGGGGTCTAATGTGGGGCGTCTCTTAAACACTTGCAACGCAGGAGTTTAAAAAGATATCAGAAGGAACTGATAAATCAGAAAATTAATAGCACTAGACCTTAGTATAAATAGCTTGATAAGTTGTAATGGCGCCTTACTGGATTATTTTTTTAATTTCCAATCGCAATTCTCTACTTTAAGCACCTACTTATTATAACGCAGTTCCGGCGATAACAAATACCATGTCAGAAACGCCTGGGAAGTAGCTACTAGTAGTCAGAAAAATAATCTTCACAATCCTCTATCTACTTTCTAGGAACAAAGGGTCATTATCTTGAAAAAGCTTGGAACCTCCTAAAAGAAATTACGGTCATAAAACGATAACGTGATTGTCTTTGGGAGTTAAATCAGCGAAATGACAGACATGTATCCATTTTAAATTAATTGGCATAAATGAATTCATAAATCGAAAACAATTAGCAGAATTCCTGTTTCAACTTTATACAATGAGAGGTTAATGATTTCCATTTATGAGATAACATAATGCTGACGATGCCGCCATTGTGAGAATTTCTAAAAAACAATCAGCTAAACTTTGTTTTGAATGTATTATGATAATGTGTATGTTTTCCCGCACAACAATTTGATAAACATTCTTGGTTGATAAGCTAAAAGGCTTGTCCGGCCGCTAGCTAAGGAAGTAATGTGGCAAAACTATGGAAATAATGTTCAAGACTTATCACAAATAGGGGCCTTGGCCAGCTCGCAGATTAAAACTGAATGGATGAATTGAGAAATTGTTGCGGCAATTGAGCGAGTGACAAAGTGGAAAAACTGCAATTTATACGATAAAAAAAAGAGTCACAGACCGGAATGAGACAAATACTAATGCCAAGAAATGTTTTTTTATATAAATTAAACATGGAACCACATACATTTGTTAGTATTATGGTTTTATATATATGAATTTAGAAAATGCTTTTTGAATATTTTTAAGTAGAGCGACCGATTGAATCCATAAAAATTGGGGTCTAGTCAAGACTGTTGACTATTATATCAAATCAAATTAGTTTTTATATAATTAACAGAAAGTTAAAATCATGGTAAAGGTTTCCTTCCTTCATACATTATTGGATCCTATTAGATCACTTTCCTTTCGGTTATTCTTACGTTTTACTACAAGGTCAGTAAAAAAAGACTGTATTTATCTATTTCCTAGGAAGCTAACACAATAATATTTTAGAGAGGAAATCGCAATAATTTGGCATATTAAATGAGTTTAATTCAAGTTTAGGACAGCCCGTAAATATATTGGAGAAAAAACATTTAATTGCACTGCGACACAAGCAATATTTAGCAACATCTCTTCACTCCCACTCCCATCGAGCTGATCCCCCTGCATGATTTCACGAACTGAGCTTCCGCCCAAGCACACCGCCTGTCAGCTCTCGCCTTTCACTTTCTTCCCGGATCTGTTGCGGCCCACTCACCTTTGGTCCTCGAGCAGCTTCTCGGCCTGTGCGAGTCGCAGACGCACCGTCTTCATGCTCTGGATGGGGAAGAGGCGACAGAAGCGCGTGAGAAACGCGGGCCGCCAGCAGAAGCGCGGAAACTCCCGACAGACGTCCCACAGACGTGTGTTGTGCTCGAAGAGATATGTGTGCGTCTTGCCGAAGTTCAAGTAGTCCAGCATGTCGGCGTAGTCGCAATTGAGCAGGTTCTTCAGATTTTGCACGGCCAGCTCCTGGTCGTCCGGGTCCCGGATCTGCTTGATGCCAAAGTCCAGCAGGGGCTCGTAGTGGTAAAAGTTGCCCGGTATCGAGTTGAGTATATCGCCCAGGAAGGTGGAGCCGGAGCGCCACGATGTGACCACCACGCTGCGCACCGGAGTGCCGTTCGTCTCCGGCGTCATGTCCGCCAGGCGCTCGGCCCCGCCGCGCGGATACTCAAAGTTCTCCATCTCGGTTAGGATGCGCGACCGTTGAGCCGACAGGACATCCACTATAGTAGCTGTCAGATTGTAGACGGCCGTTTGGGACGGCTGCTGCTGCTGCAACTGCTGCTGGAAGCGGTCGTAGAAGGCGCTGCGCGCCAGGGAATTGGACGGCCCCCCGTCGACGCCATAGGCGTTGCCAGGGCCACCACCAGCACCCGCCCCCGCACCCTGATCCCGGCCAGCGGCCTGGTTGAACGGAGTGGTCAGCGGACGGTGCTGGGTGGTGGCGATCAGCAGCAGGATGCACAGGCTGCTCACGCCGCAGATGCCGATCAGATTGGCCCTGCGCGACATTCGGCTGCGTCGCCGCTTCCCGCTCAAGCTGATGCGCTGCTTAGCGCGTGTCCTGCCGGGATCGACGGGTCCGGGTCCGTTCGACGCTTCCGCCTTCGCGTTCAGCAGCGCGCACGACTCCAAGTCCAGGTCGAGGTCCACGTCCGCCTCCGAGCCCGCTGTGCTCATTGGACGGGGCGAGGCGAGGCGCTGCTCCTGGCTAATTGCTGGTGGCCACTGCCCAATAGGTTAGCCAATGGCCAATCGCTAATGGTAATGACTAATTGGCGATGTAACGAACGCAACGCACTTGGCACCGCTCAGCACTTGCACATTACTGGCCCGCTGGCTCGCTCCCACACGCACATAGTTATCGCCCGCGCCCTCAGCTCGAGAGCATCGCAGAGATCGCCGCAGATGTCGCGTATTATTATTATCTTTGTTTTCCAGGAGCGGTGTTTTTCCGCGACGCGACAGAACGAATGAAACGATTGAAAACAACAAAGTGACCAGATGAATCTTTGGCTCTCCCCTAAAAAAATCTCAAGAAGTTTAAATTTGCCCCTAAAAAATCCACACTGCATATCACCTGTGCTGCCAGTCTAATTGGAAAAAGCTTGGAAAAATCTCACAAAGTTGATTTCCCCTAAACTTTCTACTACAAAATTCTTCCTCTTTATTTCGGGAAAATCGTCCATAAACAACTATTTAATTTAATTTTAAAAAAATCAACGTAACAATTTGTTTATTTGTAACCATATTTATTTTAGCTTTTGTAATCTAGCTTAATCGAGGGCTCATAGCTGACAACACTGACAAGAAAAAATACAAAAAGTGTGACCGTTATCTTTGGACGATAAAATACATTATCGATGTCGGGAGGGACATGTAGAAAAATCGAAAGCGAAAACAATCGGCGCGATTTAAAATTTTTGTTGTATTATTTTGTAACGTTGCTTTTAACTTTTAAAATTGTGTTAAATTTTGTATTACTTTTTAATTTTAGCTTCTGTTCTAGCAACGACTTAACCATTTCTTTACTTTTTTTAAATGGTAAAACAATTTTAAATAAACGCCAAATTAACCAAAACATGAGCGATTTCCTTCAAAGAAATGATTGATTTAATCAACTTATGCTCGTGTGTGATGTGTGCTCACTAACTATTGTATCGTAAACGTTAAACTTTCTTGTTAATTTTAACCCCTTAAATGCTACAAATTTAATGTTATGGTTGGTCTGTAATTAAACTGCGCTCCGAAAATATATACTATGACGTTCCAAACTCCTTCACTTAGGCCTTTCCCATAAGCGGTTCGAAAGTGTCGGCTGAAAAGTGCTCAAAGTCCTGGATCATACGATAGTTCCAGAGCTCCATGGCCTCGGCACAGACATTTTGGACCGCCTGAATGTCTGCCGAGGGCATTTTGTGCATCCACTCGTAGGCAGGCTGGATCGAGTACTTCCAGGGCAGTTCCCAACCAAGCGACTCAACGACTGGCCCACTGCGCGAATGAAGTCCGCGAGTTTTGGTATTGGGTCTCTCCATCGGAATTCCGTAGAAGTCGAAGGCCAACTTGATGCTTTCCTCGGGATGCTCCAGCAGATCTTCGTAACGAATGATCCTGTGATATGGGAGAACAATTTCGATATGGATCTTGTAATAAATAAATAAGGATACTTACTCGAAGCGTCGCGGATAATTCTTGACCAACGTCTCGGCTATCTTATGATCGCTGACCATGTCTTTGCAAAGAGTCTCCGCCTCGCAGTCCTCTTCGCCCACACACCATTGGCGTTGCCTGCGCAAATACATCGTTCCGCGAGGATCGCGGACCAACAGCAGGATTCGCAGATTCAGCCTACGGAATTCCATTCGAGAAATAACCCAAGAGTTCTCAAAATAATTACACTTACCCTTCTTTCTCCAGCAGTGAGACCAGATACTCAAGCCTCATGTTGTATACCGCCATATTGACGAAGGGATGCAGCTTGCAGACGCCAGCCATGGTCTCTGGATTCCAGCAGTCTCGCAAGCTATGTGTCAGGCAGGTTTTCGACTGGGCCCCGTAAAAACGACGGAAGATCGCCGATCGCATACCCCAGTAGATCATGTCCGCTGACTTGTTGTAGTTGCAATTGTACAGCGCCACCAGTTCGTCCAGCACTTGGGCCTGATGCTTATGCGCGGTACTGCGGTTGTGGTAGGCTATCAGCGGAGCATAGTGCTGGTAGCAACCAGGCTGGTGGGCCAGGTTGTCCAGAAGGGTGAGAGCTCCGGAGCCCCGGAAGGAGACCAGCATTGAACGAAGCGGCTGGCCGCCCGTCTCTAAAGTGAAGTTGCTCAAATTGCCCAGGTGACGCGTTTTGTAGGCCACCACTGCCCGCTGCAAGGTCACAACGTCCGGAATCAAAGAGGGCAGCAGGATGAATACGAAGAGTACGTAGGTCACGTAGACGCATACGCAGATGCCCGTAAATTTGGTTGCTCGCGATAATTGCACCATGATTGTAAGTTAATTTTTTTTTGTTTTCCAAAACTTGCAACAAGACAAAAAATTTCAAAGTAATTTTTAATGTATAGTTTTCTGAGAGCCGGGTTCTAGCTACTGTGAAGGTCCAACCAACGCCAACTCGGATTCCCTTCCGAAGAGAAACAATACAAAGTTTGGTTACTTAATGTTCGTAACATACTAGCTTTATTTGCATATTTTGTGTATTTTATATAAGTAGTTTTAAATAAGTGTAAAAATGATTATTATTGACGAACTAAACCACTAAGATTACCATATTTTAATAGATAAATATTTGTATTTTAAATTTGTTTCCATGTATTTTGTATAAGATCGAATATGCTGCTTAAAAAAACTATAAGTTTTCTAACATTTTTTAGAATATAATAGAAATTCGGACTAGGATATCCCGCAAAGATAATTGTTTAATTTGTATAAAAAAATATAAATTAATACGCATAGTTGGTCAGCAGCATATTGATAATGTTCTATTAAATCTCATAAAATTTCTATAGATCTCTGGCACTAATTTTGTATTCCGCAACAATCGAACACCTGTATGTTATGCTTTAATACGTATATATGTTTTGTAGGTATATCTGATTTAAAGTCTGTTTATTTGTTTAATCAAGGCAAAGGGTTCTCGATGAGGATGATGAGAGACTCATGAAGCAGTTTGAGAAGTTATCCTTAACGTACATGGAATATTGTTCAAGATAAAAACTTATCTTTTGATGGGAATTAGTGGTGCAAAATTAAAAATATCTTAATGCATACGTAAGTACTTGTATAAGGTTATAAATTATTTTCGATTTTGAAATACGTTATCGCGAATGTTGTTACTTAGGTACTTACAAATCAACTAAGGAACCAGTTGGTACTAGCCCCAAATATAAGCTAGGATAATGGATCATATTTGGGACTCTGATGCTCCACCAACTTTAGAGTACATATTTCCAAATTAATACTAAATGTTTAATACCATTAGCTGTCCGTCCCACGAATGTCTTGGATCTTTAGGTCTCAATCGCTGTTGCCCTCAGTCTCATCGTCCAGCAACAAGCTTGTCGAACCATAGCTACGGAGTCTGAAACAAAAAAATAATGGAATTATTTTTGTACAAGATTAAATTGAGAAAAGAATAAAGTAAATTAATAAGCAAATTATAAATTTAACCTTCTTTGATTCACCCAAATCTATAATATAACAAAGAACAAATTATAAAACGGAAGCCGCCTACTATCTCACCTCATCATCGGATACCTTGAGACCATCAAGATTAATGCTGTTCCTGGCATAGCCCACCCCTGCCGACTGCTCCTTCTCATGTGCCTCGTACAGCTGCCGGTTAAGCTCATCCTTGCTGGAAGCGGTGCTGCTGCTGCCGCCGTTTGTCATTCCCTTGAGCGGCAGAGCAAGATTCGCCCGGCTGGCATTGCTGCCAGCACTCCCATACCGCCCATTTCCGGATCGCTGTCTCTGGTGATGGTGGTGGTGCTGTCCGTGAGGATTATCAAACTTTTGCTTGGCCCGCTCAAACTCTAGATTCCGCGACTTTGACTCGAAGATGTTCTCCTCCAAATGGGTGGGCTTGGCATCATAGAATGCCGCCGCTGCTGCAGCCGCCGCCGCCGCCGAGGCAGCAGAGTTGCTCTGCTGCTGCTGGAGAAGCGTTCGCTCCGTGTGACTTGACCTCTTGACGGAGGCAGCATGATGGGCCGCTGCATCGCTGCCATTGTGGGAGCTCCTTAAGCCAGCCTGCGAGTCATCAAAGATTTGACGCAAGTCGTTTATGTTTGGCAGACAGTCGTTGGGCAGCTCCACGGCTATTTTATTCCTGAGCTGCACCCCGCCCATTCCCCGCAGCTGTGGGCTCGGGGCACGTCTGGTGTTTAGTGGGTTAGGAGTTGGGTTAGTTAATAGTTAGCCAGCACCATTGAAATGTTAGTTAAAGTTAGGCTTAGTCAAAGCACAAAAAGGATTAGTTGTAAATATTTTGGAGGGGCTTACCTATTCTGTAGATGCTGAATCTGCACCTGCAGGCCTTCCGTCTGGCCCACAAGCTCGTCGTTAGAGCGCTGTAATCGCCGCACTTGGTTCACCGCCGAGTCCAACTCATCCTCAGCTCCAGCTAACTCTCGTTTCAGCTCCTCAACACGCTGGCGAAGGCGTTTGACCTGAAACAAGGAAGATTCCGCATTATTTAGAATATATAAAATATTTCTGATGGTACTAATAATTAACATTAACATTATTAAGATACTCAAGATACTGTTAATAATTCGCGATCCCTTGTAATCTCCTTACAAAATAGTGTACAAACCTCTTATAGCTACAAAGGTGACTCATAACTGGTATCCCGAAGACTTCGAGTTGCTCCCATTCCACATTTTCCCACTCATCTCTAAGCACTAATGGCAGTAAATGGGGCGTATCTTGCGTCCTCCAGTGTCAGTGATAAGCAGAGCCGACCCCCGCCAAGCTGCGATAACACTTGAAAAGTTTCCTTCCATACTCGCATCACTCTTGGTTTCTATCGTCAAGTCAGAAATAAATGCGATAATGCGAAAAATTTAGAACCGCTCGGAACAGATTACGATCGGCGGGCAGCAGAACAACAATATTTTGTTTCGGGTAAACAAAAACCCAGAAGAGCGAAGAGAACAGCAGGAGAATCGACTGCCGAAAGCTTTGGCTCTCGCTGCGGCCGGAAGCTTTCTTCATCATTCTCTCGTCGAACGTCGTGCCGAGCAGCTGTTCTGCGGAGAACCGGCTGACTTTTTCCAAACCAGAAACACACAAAACTGTAGGAAGATGATTGCGCAAAGTGTAATCAACAGACTGAGTTTCTGCACCCGCCGCCTGGCCAGCTCGAGCTCCAAGGCCGGAGCCGCGGCCAAGTTCAATTGGCAAGATCCCCTTAACCTGGAGAGCCAACTGACCGAGGAGGAGGTGGCCATTCGGGATGCATTCCGTGGCTACTGCCAGGCGGAACTGCTGCCGCGCGTCAAAATGGCCAACCGCCTGGAGCAGTTCGACAAGAAGATCATGGAGGAGATCGGCAGCCTGGGAGTGCTTGGGTGTACCCTGAAGGGATACGGTTGCGCTGGGGTCTCCAGTGTAGCCTACGGTTTGCTCACCCGCGAAGTAGAACGTGTGGACTCCGCCTACCGGTCCGCCGTCAGTGTCCAGAGCTCGCTGGCCATGGGCGCCATTTACGACTATGGCAACGAGGAGCAGAAGCAACGCTATCTCCCCAGCATGGCGCAGGGCAAGCTAATTGGTGAGTCCACACCATGGAATTAAGAAATTAATCTGTATTACGTAAAGGACCCTGGTTTTTAACTATTTTCTTCAAGAAAATAAAAGCAAATAAGTAAGCCATAAATCTCCTCACTTAATCCAGGCGCCTTTGGACTGACTGAGCCCAACCATGGCAGCGATCCCGGCGGCATGGAGACCCGCGCCAAGTACGACAGCAAAAGCAAGACATACATCCTGAGCGGATCCAAGACATGGATTACCAGTGCTCCCATCGCTGATGTCCTGGTCGTTTGGGCCAAGTGTGAAGATGGCAAACTCCGCGGCTTTCTGGTGGACCGAAAGATCTCCGGCCAGGGATTAGACACGCCCAAGATTGAGGGTAAGTTCTCTCTGCGCGCCTCGCCCACGGGAATGATTCTTATGGACGATATCCGAGTGCCGGAAGACCAGCTGTTGCCCAACGTCGTTGGCTTCAGTGGACCCTTCAACTGTCTGAACAATGCTCGCTACGGTATTGCTTGGGGCGCTTTGGGTGCTGCCGAAGCCTGTGTAGAAATCGCCCGCCAATATACCCTAGACCGCAAGCAATTCGGTCGGCCCTTGGCCGCCAATCAGCTGATCCAGAAGAAGCTGGCCGATGCCTCCACGGAGATCGCCTTGGGACTGCAAGCCTGTTTGCACTTGGGTCGCCTAAAGGACCAGAAATTGCACACACCCGAGATGATATCGATGCTGAAGAGAAACAACACCGGCAAGTCCCTGGACATTGCCCGACAGATGAGGGACATGCTGGGCGGCAATGGCATCAGCGATGAGTACCATGTGATTAGGCATGTGATGAACCTGGAGTCGGTCAACACCTATGAAGGGACACACGATATACACGCCTTGATCCTGGGTCGCGCCATCACTGGACTGGCCGCCTTTGCTAACTGATATTCTCCCACTTGGTGGAGGGGTCACTGAAGTACTTTGCATTGACCAAACTGTTCGATGTTTCCGTGTCTTTGTGAATAAATGTCTTAATTAAATCCAATTAGGTGGCCATTGCCAGTCGAAATCTTTGATTAGTCTCCTCTCTCCCAGTTTCCTTCACCTGATAAGCTGATATGCGCAATCTGCTTCATATATATCATCCGATAAGGTTTTTGGGCTGTGGATTAACTTACCTCCGCCTCGTACTGCTCCGCACGGCGCACGGCATGGCCCAGTTCAGTGTTGGTTTCGGCCAGCAGCTTTTTGAGCTTGGCGTGCGACATCTTCACCTCACTTATCTCCTTGTTGCGCTCGGAGAGCTCCTGCTGCAGAGCCCGCACCTCAACGTCGTTTGCCTGCATGGGACGGCACTTGCGGTCGGAACGCTCTTGGTAGTCACGCAACTCGGCGCGCAGTTTCTTGTTATCCCGTTCCATGGCCAACTTCTCGGATTCCAGGCGCTCGCGCTTGCCCCATTCCGAGGCATTCTCCGCCTGCAAATGCTCCAGCTCGGTGCGCAGCTCTGTAAGCCTACGCTCCAAGTTTTCACGCGCTGCAATCTCCTCCTGCAACGAGTTGTTAACTATACGCATCTCGGCGCGATGCTGCTCCTGCAGCGTGAGAAGCTCACGCACAGCCTCTTGCTTGGCGGAACGCATTTCCTCCTGCCGGCCTCGCACATCCTGGATCTCTAGCGATAGCTTCTCAATACTCTTGTGCAGCTCCAGCTTTTCACTAAGCAAAGAAACGAAATTTGAGACAATGATAAGCGGGAAAGCCCTATGTTTACTCACTCCCTTTCCGCCTGAAGTGTTTTCTGCGCCTCATCGAGGCGCAATTGCAGCATGGATATTTTCTGCATCAAGTAGTCCTCGTCGAAGTCGTCCTTGGAGAGCTGCTGAATCAGGCGCTTTTCTTCGGCAGCCGCTGCTTCATCCAACTCCGTCAGATGCTTGGGCATGGCGCCCTTCATAGCAAACTCCTCAATGTCCAGGTCCTTGACATCGTTGGGCAGCTTAGTGACCAAACCGTCCTCGCTGTTGATATTTTTCAGACCATCCGAGGAAATGTCCGGCGAACAGTTGGCGTCGCGGCCATTAGCCTCCGCATCCTCGCTGGTGTCGGCACGGTGGAACTGGCCTGCGTGCTTCATCATCAGCGTGTGCACCTTCTCCATCTCCTTCTTCAGCTGCGTGATCTGCAGCTCGAGATCGTTCTTCTCCCGCTTCAGGGAGTGTGACTCCTTCATGGCGACGTCCAGTTTGACGCTCAGCTGCTTGGACTCTTCTCTGGCCTTGTTCCGTTCGTTACGCACCTGCGGAAAGTGAGAAAAAGTTTTGTTATTGGACACCGGCGGTATTGACCCAACGGGAAGCCATGGCAACCATGATTACCTTACTCCACTTCTCTCGCCAGTTAGCAGTGCAGTCAGACCTGGAAGGCGTAGGTTGTGTGATTAAGAGATAGGCCGGGTTTCGCCGGTAGTGCCGTACTTACCACCACTTCATGGTCTTCTCCATCTGCGCCGCCCTGGCTCGAGCTTCATGCAACTCCCGCTGCCGCTGGGACTGGGGGTGAAAAGAGAAGAGCTTAACATGTGCGGAGTAGAGGTATCAAGTTCGTCACAAACCTCCCGCGCCTCCCACTCGGTCTCGCCGTATCGGGCCGACATGGTGGTTCCCATGACGCCCACATCGTTGGCCATGGGGCGTCTGCTGCCTCCCACCGGTGCAGCAGCTGCACTCTGCGTTGTGGATGCCGCCTGTGACATTTCGCTAGTGTCGGCTGTTAACTGCTGGTTGGTCCACACAATTTCTAGCTGCGCTGTTGCATTTTGGGGAGTTGTACTTGCACTTTTTTTGAGGAACAAAAATACGGAATACAGAAAATTGCAGTGGGCATTCGCCTGTAAACGTCAACAGCTGTTGTTTACGAGTCGAAGTGAATGGTATAAATTGCAGTTGCATTCGCGTGTAAACGTTGGTATTTGGTATATCGTATCAGACAGACTGCGGTCACACTGGAATCACTTCTGCAAACGGCAACCGCAATATTTTTCCAGAAATTGTTTTCCCCTCAAAAATCAAAGAAAAACGCAATAAAACATGGCCAAGCATCATCCGGATTTGATTTTCTGCCGCAAACAACCCGGCGTGGGTGAGTTCTCACATAATTCCATCATAATTCAGTCTCTAAAAGGGGTTCCTTTTAATGCGGCAGCCATTGGACGCCTGTGTGAGAAAGACGATGGAAAATGTGTGATCTGCGACTCCTATGTGCGGCCCTGCACCCTCGTTCGGATCTGCGATGAGTGCAACTACGGTTCCTACCAAGGCAGGTGCGTCATCTGCGGTGGTCCCGGGGTATCCGATGCATACTACTGCAAGTCCTGCACCATACAGGAGAAGGATGTGAGTTAAGAGCGAATTTAATAGGACGTATCTTGTTATAATATACTTCTCATTTCGCAGCGGGACGGATGCCCCAAGATCGTAAACCTGGGTAGCTCCAAGACTGATCTGTTCTATGAACGCAAGAAATATGGCTTCAAACAAAAGTAAGCACTTAGCAGGAGCTGGCCACGAAATGAGTTTCCGCTAATTACAATTTTACATTTTCTTTTCAGCTACTGATGTCCTCTCCACTACCTCGTACATTGCTAATACATTTTTATTGTAATTTAACATATAAACATAGGTTTGGATAAATGGATGTTTGGAATTTCATCTTATGCTCAAATGGTTAGGAGCTTTTCCTCGCCGCCGATGTCGTATTGCAGGCAGAGGCGGTCGAACTCTGCCGACTTCTTGTCCAGATCGGTGATAAAGTCGCTCTTAGGGTAAAACTGGCGAAGCTGCTCCAGGTTCCGGGTGACAGACTCGGCCGGCTTGCCCGTGAGATGGGCCAGCACCATGAGGTTGATGAGCGTGTCATAGTCGTTGTGCTTCTTCAGCAGCGATTCGCGCAGGACGGCATCCGCCTCCTCGTACCGCTCGAGACCCAAATGAACTACCGCCTGGCCGTTCAGCAAAGCCGGCGTGGGCTTGAATTTCTCACAGAACTCCTGGTAGATATGGAAGGCGTCCTGCATCTGTTCCGTACCCTGGGCGAGGGCTACCCACGCCTGGGCGAGCTGCGTCAGCGTGGCATCGTCGCTGATCTCCTGCATCTTGGCCACCAGCTGCTTGGCCAAGTCCACGCGCTGGAGGCGCAGCAGGCACTGCACGGATAACGCCATGGATTCCAGATTCGTAGATCCATGCAGGATTTTCAGGGCGTTCTCGAACTGTCCATCGTGGCAGTAGACAATAGCGGTAGCAATGTGCCAGATGTTGGTCTCATCCTCATCGCCGGCCACCTTGTCGGTGAGCTTCTCCAGAAGCTCCTCCGTGCGAGACGGCTGCTCGAACGCCTCGTGCACCAGCCGCAGGGCCTGCAGGGGAGTGGTATTGTTCTCCTTGATGTCCGAAGCCACAATGCGCCCGGAATCAATGGCCAAGTAGGAGAGGTACATGTAGGACAGCAGTTCCGATCCGGCCGTTCCCTGCTCCGGGAGCACAAAGTTGATCGAGCCCATGAAGTTGCCGACGTAGTACTCATTGCGGGCGTCGAACAGCGCCGAGTTGGTGTCCTCTTCGTTCTGCTGTCGGCTCATTTTATTATTTCAATGGTTTATTGCAAACAAAAATCTAAATTGTTATTTTGGGTGAGCTGGCTTTTCGTCGAGTTGTCAAAGTGTGGCCGCAGCGCATTAACTCAAAAATCCACCACAGACTGTTCTGTGCATGGTGTAACCAAATAAGGTGGTCTCTTAATATAAAATTTTTGTATAATTAAATTTTCTATAATTTTGAGTTGGAAATGAATTCTAAAATCTTATCTTAGATAGAATATATTTCCATAAAGTCATGTCGCATAAGGGTTAAGGTTCGAGCACTTCGGCTGCCAACGAGACTACCTTCGTTAATATATCGTGATAAGGATCTCGTTGCGAGAACTTTTGTTGCCTTTTTCTTGTACCCTTGTAAAGTGTAACGGACCACCTTAACTTCCTGCACCATGATGAAACCAGCTCCCTACCGTCGAGCCAGTGCTGTAAAGGCAGTCAAAGACTTATTTCAGAACATATTTGTAAGTATTTCAAAGTAAAGCCTAGTACTCTGACGAGAAAAACCCGCTGTATAAATTATACAGCGGAATCGCTC
>JAEIIL010027221.1:25169-41346 GCA_018905715.1 Drosophila lini
CGACAAGACGAAAGGAGAGGACAAGAAGAAAGTCGACAAGACGAAAGGAGAGGACAAGAAAGGCGACAAGAAAGGCGACAAGAAAGGCGGCGACAAGACGAAAGGAAAAGACAAGAAAGAAGGTGACAAAAAGAAAGGCGATAAGAAGGAAGACGACAAGAAAAAGTGCGCTGAAATGGCTGAAAAGGAGAAGTGCAAAAAAATGGCCCAAGAAGAGGCAGAAAAGAAAGCAAAAGCTAAATGCGCTAAAATGGCCAAGGAAGAAGCAAAAAAGAAAGAGCTAGCCAAATGTCTGAAAATGGCCGAAAAGGAAAAATGTAAGAAGGGAGGCGATAAAGATAAGAAATCCAAGAAGTAGGTGACCATGAAGTGGTGAAAAATTATCCAAAATATACAATATAATTATATTTATTTCGATTTCTTTTATTTTTTATTATAAATTTTTTTTTATTTACATGCTCGTTGATTTCTACAGAATTTTACACCCAACACCGAAGCTCGTAAGGTTAAGCAATTTTATTAAGTATACGCCATGTGTGACAAGGGTATGCGATCGGAATGGCAAGAAATTGTTTACCATTTTGATGTTTTATATTGGCCCTTTTTTCACCAAATAAACTTTGCCAAGGACAGCGAAATGTTCCTGCTGAATAGCCTGTCTAAATGGTCAGGTTACCGGCGGCTGTCGGCGGAACGGGAGTCAGCACCGCTGTGGAGGCCAATCCTTTTAGACTCTGCTCCTCCCGTTGGCGCTCCTTATGTTGCTGTTTGGCTATCCTGGCTTTCTCCTCCATCTCCTCCATGCGCTTGGCATTCATAGTTGTCTGAGCGTCCACGTAGAAGGCCATCAGGTACTGGTTGAAGCGAGCGAACTTTGTGACACACCTGTCCAGGCACACGTCCTCATGGGTGGCAAGGACGCGCTGGTTGAGATTATCAACGCATCGGCTGAAGCACATTTCAGTCACTTTGTTGTATAGTGTGAGAAAATCCTTGAGATTCCGCAAATTAGAATCCATTTCTTGCGTTTTGATTATGGTAAATTTTAAGGTTTCAATTTATAGGCACTTTTTTAACTGGAAAAAGCCTTTTATATTTTAGTTCAAACAACTATAACGAGAGCACGACAGTGAGAGACGAGTCAAAGCTTATTTGCTCTTACAGTTTTAAATCAGGATCATGGAAACGAATTTAAAATCGAATTTCAATTTGGAAAGCATTTCTGTGATAGATTTTATTGAGTTAACAGATCAGCATATTGCTTAAATTTTTTAAATTAATTTTTAATTAATTTAATTTTAGACAAATTTAGATTTAAACATTTTTTTTAACATTTTTGACATTTTTTGACATATTTGATTCTTTCTAGCAGACATTGCTAGATCGACGCCACGTTTGATGCTGCCCAAGAATATATATTATTTAAAAGTTCTAAAATAACTCTTCCACTACATTGCAAACTTTTGACAAAAATGTATAATAGGGCTACAAAAAAAGTATAAATAAATATAAATATAAATAAGATATAGTCTTTGATTTTTATAAAATGAAAGCCGCAATTCTTAATGGAAAATGGAAATGTAAAAAATATAAAACATGTAAAAAAGTTGCATGATTTTTAAAGAACATTCTTTTCCCGGTCCAATCATCACAAACTGTGATGTAAACGTCAGATTCCTATTTCATATTTCAACTACAGTATTGTCTTTACATTTTCTTAGCCTCGTAGTTTGGTATCAAAATTCTCTGTATAAATTTTAGGCATTTAAAATACAAATAAAAAAAATGTTAAAACGTGCCTCTTTGGCTTTGAGCCAATACCCAGCGGCCTGCTTACGTTCCTGCAACTGTTACAGGTGCATCCGTGCCTACTCACTGCTCAAGCTGAAGGATAACCCGGAGACTGTTCAGAAATCGGACCAGGAGCTACGGAAAATTCTGCGTAACGAGTGGATTTCATGTATGGGTACGTTGAAGCTTAAATTTTGATCCTAAAATAAGGGAGGAGTAAACTTGCAACTTATTTCTATTAAATTTGTCGTTTCCTAATCTGAATTCCACATTTTTCTCGAATACTAAACAAGTAAAAAGTCTAAAGTTAATAATTTTCGCCTTATTTTCCATTTCTATGGAAGACGAACCAAAATACGCAGGAATCAAGTATCACAACTCCTTTAACTTCTGAAGGCTTCTAAAACGGATAAAAGATCAATAAGATTATCGATACCAAAACATTATTTATGTTCCGTAATCTCTATAAACAAATTTTGAAGATTTAAATTAATTCCACGAAAATGGAAAGCTCTTGATCCTCGTAAATATAAAATTCTGGCTGGCTTTCGAACAAATTTCAAGGTGTTCTTCAAGCTTTTAGAAGTAGAATTGTGGGCAGAATATTATAATTACCATTTAACAAATTTTAGCATTTTAGGAACAACAATGTTACAAGTACTTTTAAACGTTAATTTCTATATATTTTTCTGAATAGGTACCGATGACGCCCCACTTGTCGATCAGTCGTATCGGTGTCCGTACCTGGCCGACCTCGAGTTGCAGTTGAATCGAAGAATCCTGGAAAGAGAATGTCCCGACCTTGAGTCAACTAAAAACCGGAAAGTCCTTCGCGAAACTGCCAAAAATGCCGACGGATGCGACGATGTGTGTGGCAGCAAGGGCAAGAGCAACGGCGATGGCGATGGCGAAAAGAAAAAGAGAAAGAAGAAGAAGAAAAGCAAGGACGGTGGAAAGAAGGGTGATGGCGAGGATGACCTCCAGAAGAGCAGGTGCGCCGCCCTGATCAAGGAGTTTGAGGAAAAGGAACTAGACAGGATTTGTCAGAAAATGGCCGAAGCGGATCTGTGCAAGCAAATGCATCAGGAAGCTAAATGCGAGAAGATAGCAGAGGCGGAAGCGAGCCAAAGAAAGGCAGAGATGGAACAGTATATGAAGAGCATCAAAGAGGCGAGGGGAGAAAGCGTAAAGGAGAGCAAGAAAGGCAAGAAAGGCGAAAAGGGTGAAGGCGATAAGGGCAAAAAAAAGAGTAAAAAGAGCGAAAAGGGTGAAAAGGGCAAAGGAGAAGAAGGCGAGAAAGGTGAGAAAGGTGAAAGTGCTGGGAAAGCCGAGAAAGGGAAGAAAGTTAAGAAAAGTAAGAAAGCTGAGAAGGGCGTAGAAGGCGAAGAAGGCGAAAAGGGTGAAGGCGAGAAGGGCAAAGAAGGCAAAAAGATCGAAAAGAGCAAAAAGGCTAAAAAGGTCAAAGAAGGCGAAAAGGGTGAGAAATGTGAGAAAGTCGAAAAAGCCGATAAAGGCAAGAAAGGTAAAGCTGAGAAAGGCGAGAACAGTAAGAAGAGCAAAAAGAGCGAAAAGGGCGAAGGAGAAGAAGGCGAGAAAGGTGAGAGTGCTGAGAAAGCAGAGAAAGGCAAGAAAAGTAAGAAAGCTGATAAGGTCGTAGAAGGCGAAGAAGGCGAAAAGGGTGAAGGCGAGAAGGTCAAAGAAGGCAAACAGAACGAAAAGAGCAAAAAGGGTGAAAAGGGCGATGAAGGCGATAAAGGTGAGAAAGCCGAGAAAAGTAAGAAAGGCAAGAAAGGTACGAAAGCCGAGAAAGGCGAGAAAGGCATGAAAGGCAAGAAAGGAACGAAAGGTAAGAAAGGTGAAAAAGGCGAGAAAGGCAAGAAAGCCAAAAAAGGTAAGAAAGGTAGCAAGAAGGGCGAAGAAGGCGATAAGCCAAAGAAACCGCCAACCGAAGAGGAGGTGCTAGAAAAACTCACCAAACAGTGCCAGGAAATGGCCGACAAGGTGGAGTGCGAGAAGCGGGCCAAGATCGAGGCCGTCAAGAGAGCCTATCGCGAGCAGATGGAGCGTGAGCAGTGCGCCCGAGAGGCGGTGGAGCGGGCCAAGCAGGAGGAGGAGGATCGAAAGAAAGCGAAAGAGGAGGCCAAACGAAAGGCCGAGGAAGATGCAAAAAAGATACCTGAAGAAGACTTCTGCGAGCTGAGGAGAAGGTGCGCCGAAATGGCCCGAGAGGAAAGGGCCAAGGCCAAGGCAGTCCAAAAGAGGCTCAAGGCCATGGCCGACAAGGTCAAGGCCGAGGCGGCCAAGAAGAGGTGTCAAGAGCTGGAAGAACTCCAAAGGTGCCGCAAAGCAGCCGAAAAGCGAAAGGCAGATAAGGAAAAGGAAGAGTGCGCAAAGGCCGAAGCTAAAGCTAAAGAAGAAAAAACAGATTCTGAGAAAAAGCCAAAAAATGACAATGCGGCCAAAGAGGCAATTTGCAAGGCATTGGCTGACAAGAAAAAACCAAAGAAAAAGAAAGTCGACAAATGCGCTAAACTGGCCAAGGAATCGGCTTCTAAAGATTCACCTCCTCCCAAAGATGGACCGCCACCACCATCGAAAACTTCAAATGAAAAAGCAACATCTCCAGCTGAAAAAAAGGATTCCAAAGATAAACCTCCGCCAGAAAAAAAACAAGCCAAATCAGAAGCAAAAAAGCCAGAGAAATCAGAATCACCTCAACCAGGAAATAAAGATGCCAAAGCTAAATCTCCACCAGAAATAAAAGAACCCCAAGCTGCATCATCTTCACCAGAAAAAAAGGACTCGAAACCTGCATCATCTCCGCCAGAAAATAAGGACTCCAAACCTGCATCATCTCCGCCAGAAAAAAAGGACTCGAAACCTGCATCATCTCCGCCGGAAAAAAAGGACTCCAAGCCTGCATCATCTCCGCCAGAAAAACAGCATTCAAAAGAATCTGGAAAATCACCCAAAGACAAAAAATCTGATCCCAAAAATCTCTGGGCGATATGCAAGAAGTTAGCCGAACGAAAGCTGAAGCTTAAGAAGAAAAAAATCAATGCGCTGAAGGCCCAGTGCGATTGTATTCTCCAAAAGGAGAAAAGGCAGCGCGAAAAGCAAAAGAAAAAGGAAGAAAAGCTCAAGGAGTACTGCAAAAAACATAGTGAAAAGGAAAAGGACAAGGACAAGAAATAGGGTTTGAACTATGCTATTTAACTGATCCCAAATCCCCAAGTTGGTTACAAATAGTTTTCAATAAGTTCAAATGCAATTTCTGCAGCGTGCGCTCCGTTACTTTTTCTTGAATTCTTTATGTTTAACAACGAAAATTGTGGTACATCAGTTTTGACAAGCCCCTTTATCGGCTTACTGAATAAAAACAAAGGAATGTTGAGCAGCACGTTCGGATTCACTCTGCGCGATTCAGCAGTTTCGCCTTGCATTCCAAATTAAATAAAAATCTGTTTCTGAAATTAAATTAAATTATTTATGTGTACAAATGCAACATTAGCATTTCAATATCTTTTGTCGGGTTTACCATTTTACAGCTTATTTTTCAGGTGGTTTTTGTGACATAATTATATAATTATATGTATTGTTGCAACTTAACAATCTGAAGTGTCACAAAAATGCTGTACATATAAAAATGTAAGAGCCGCCCGAAGCCGTTCTAAGCATTCTTGAATTACATACTTTTGAAGCATTATTTAAAATTGATTTTAAATCTATTACGATTTTGGTGCCACACCTGAATATCTTCTGCAATAATATGAAAACACTTGCGTGCCTCTAGTTTTGTTACAAAGTAATTACTTTTATTTTTATAAAACAAAACAAGAAACCTAACCAAAGCATATTTAAGGGTAGGGTTTGCTTAAACTCTTAGATTGTGCAAGTATTTTTTGGCTTTCGTTCTTGGACGGAAAGCTTTTTATTCAATAATAAATGCCAAGCCTAAACAAAATTATGAAAGAGGATAATAAAGATTCATAGGGTTCAACTTTGTTGTCATATCGCTTGGTTTGAGTAAAATAGGTTGCAGGTTGAATATATAACAATATCATTGTGGAGCGGCTTTGGAGAAATTTCTTCAGTGATTTGCTGGCGGTGCCGTGGCATTATTGAACTGGAAGGTAGGGTAGCGAGGAGCGAAGGCTCCGTCACCGATGATCTGCGTATGCTCGGAATCATCACGTCCCGCAATGGTCGGTGCTTTATATTGGGTCTCCACGAACTGCGGTGGTGCTGTAAATAATATATTTCAATTATTTTAGCATATAAATTCTATTTAATATTTCCATAAAGCTTATAAATAATACTCACGTATATTGGGATACAGGGAACCACCGCCACCAGTGCTATCGGCCACATTCCAGCCCAGGGCACCGCCAACACCTTCACCGGCCGGCGGTGGACTAGCCGGACTCACCGGCTGTGTTGGGGCCAGCGAGGGATCCTCGGACGGGACAGCAGCAGGAGCATCTGTGTACTGTGCTGGCGGCTTAACGCCCGCCAATGGAATGGTGCCCAGGGTGATGGGCACTTTACCGGTAAGATTGCGGTGCGGACCGCTCACATCACAGTCCACATGTAGGTCATAATCCAAGACGATAATTCCACAATTGAGGAGATTAGTTGGCGGCAGGGCCGGGATCTCAAGCTGCTGGGTAAACGTGCGCGACTCTCCGCCGTTTACTGGTCCAACACTCAAATTGGCTATGATCACCTTGGACTCGCGCTTCTCACTGCGCGGCTGGTTCGTATGGAAGGTGACCAACTTGCGCAGCTCGAACTTGACTGCGGTCAGATTTACATTACTGGCATTATCCACTTCGCAGGTGATAGGCAGCACCTGGCCAGAAACATAGCCCGTTTGCGGTATACTCGTGATGACAGACAACGGTCCGGAGCGACAGCAAAAGCAGCAGAATGACTTTTCCAGCTCCAGCTTAAAGGGTTCCTTGACGCGTGGATTGAGATTCAGATCGACCGGAGCAATCACAGTAAAGGCCATTTTCATGTCCTGATCGAATTTCCAGGGACGATCCAAGGTCACTTTGATGGTGTAGCGAACATGTCCAAATTCACCCTCAAAGGAGGAGGGCAGAGTTGGCGGCAAAGCGCAAGTAAATGGATAAGTATGGGTGCCAGGCGGTAATTCGGTTTCAGAGCCTGTAAATAAATGGTCATAAATATTAAAATTTTTTCTTATGTAGAGCTATATGATTAGAAAATTTAAAAATGAAAGCCCGAAAAGTACAATGGAAAGTAGCTCCTTTAGCTCTCTCTATTTCTTTCATTTACCGCATTGCTTTGCACTTATACTCACTGTTTTTGCCGCCCAGCAGATAGTACTGGATCTTAAAGTACTCCTCATGACCCTTCAGCTGGGTAACTTCGTTCTCCGTCTTGCCTTCGCTGGTGGTCACATTCCGCTCCTCGGTCCATTCCGTGTTGGCCTCGCCCAGGAACCGGATGATAATGCCTGAAACAATGAACAAAAGTGTCTAGTGCGTCACTGTCGCGTTATAATATTAGCTATAGATTATATGTAAAAGCTATCAGTCTCTCTCGCTCGCGACATGCCCAGAGGATGACATCATCGCCACCAGTCAGCATCGCTGCTCTCCATGTTTGACGGCCTCAAAATTCGTTTGCCACGGAATGTTTGTCACAATACATAGGTCAAATAATTCAATTTATAAATAGTAAACCCCTATAAACTATTAGATATTTTAGGAAAGTAAGAAAGTATCTTTGTTTGTTCTTAGATTGCAGAAATCAAAGTAAACTGAATCTGGAAAGATTTCTAATCTATTGACTTTCACTGATATTCCTCACACTTGAACCTATTAATAGTTTGTTATCGCCTAATGGCGGGGAGGAGGAGAAAGTGCACTTTTTTTTGGGGGGTTCAACAACCGTTTGGTATGTGTGTGAAAACAAGGTCGTTTAAAAACTATCCACCCGTTCCACGGCGGTGGGTGGTACACCGGCTTTTCATGTCAGATCATAAAAACAGAAAAGCATATTTGATATGCAATTCATCACTGCCCCCTGCAAAAATGTCGTCACTCTATGAGTAATAAGACGCAGCTGTTTTTTTAATTAACTAACTCTTGAAGTGCCCAACACAAAAATGATTTAATTCGCTCTTACCTCGAACTTTTTTGGGCGAGTCAAAGGTGAATTTCACCTGGCCGTTGATTACCTGGCCGGCGTAATAGGTGTTCCAGGGATTGTCCAAATTAACTTCACAACCCTTCAGACCCATATTGAGATTCAAATTAATTAATATTTAAAGTAAATAAAGACTATTTCAGTCTGTTTTGAAACGTTCTTCGGTCGTTTAGGCTAGAGATGGGAAAACACCGACGGCACCATGGATAATATCGATAGCACTTATCGATTGACTTTAGATGGGCTTAGATGCGGTTGTTGTCATGGCTTACCTTTTGCAATTTTTATTTAATTTGACATATTTTAAGTTAATTGTCTTGTAAAAACTATTTAAATGTATCAACTTATCAATGCGTACAACCTATTATGAAAATGTACTTTCTCTATAACATAAAAACATCGATTTTTCCTATTTGTATATATTTTTGTGAAGTCCACTGTGCTCGCCGTGACGCACGCGGACACACGCGAGCTCCAATAGTGCCATCACTATTACAATACGACAGCAAGAAGAAGTTTTTGCGAAAATTGGCTTTTCTTCCGAGTTTTCATTGATTAAACAACTTATATTAGCTCAAGGAAAATGTCACTTTTTCGCAAACCAAAGAAAATCCAGCGCCGCGTGTTCTCCAGCAATATGGACGAGGACGAGGGGCCACCGCTGGACCCGGACGCCGAAATGGAGGCGCCTCCGCCGCCCGTAATCTCCGGAAAGCGGGACAACAAAGAGAAAAGCCGAAAGCCCGCAAAGCCGCAGGACGACAACAGCAAGCCCAAGGCGCTGCTTAGCTTCGCGGACGATGGTGAGCGTGCTTAAGACTCCGGACACCGGATCATTCGTTCGAATCGCTAATCATTTAAAACCCCCCTTGCAGAGGACGACGGGGAGGTCTTTCAGGTGCGGAAATCGTCGCACAGCAAGAAAGTGATGCGCATGCTGGACAAGGAGCGGCGCAAAAAGAAGCGCGAGGAACGGGCGGAGAACAGCCTCGGACATCTGCTCGGTGGCGAAAATGGTAGTACACAGCATTTAGAGTCGTCCGGTGGCGCGTCTTCGGGGTCAGCTCAAACTCCCAACTCGAGTGCCGCTGGCAGAAGTAGGAATACTGCCAGCGATCAGAGTAAAAGTAAAAAAAGTGATAATCATATGATCCAAACCGAAATACGCACAGACGACTTTGTGGTAAGGTTATTATTATTCAATTTCTTCTATTTCGCATAAATACCGTTTTAACGAAATAATTCAACATTTAAAAAAAACGAAAATTACACTTAAATTATGTAAATCTTAGACCGATTAGAATTAGCCAAGTTACACCTTGAATGAGTTTGTTTATTAACGTGTTTAGCCTTAGCTTAGCGATGATTAAAACCAAGCTGTAGTCTCTAGTAATGGCTTAGTTTCCCATTTCCATAATTAAGTATATTCAGTGATGAGAGGTATAATTCCAAAGGTGCTACAGAAGTTGCTGTTTTTGAAAAATAATATTGCATATTCCCTATTTTCCTATACCTAAAAGTTAGAAGCCCTTTTCCATAAGATATTTATTAAAATTTAACATAAAATATATTGCGATATACATTTCTACTAAAATTTTGATAAAATAGATATTTTAAAGTTAAAGGCAATCAATTTCGATAATCAATCGCTATCTAATCGTTGTATCACTATTCCTCTTGATATACATATGTACATCCCTATTACTGATCAGTTAAATAAATATAAAGAAGCAACCGTAAATTATATTATCGAAAAGTTGTTTGGCAAAAGGCCAATCTGTTAATTCCCTAATTTAAGCAGTTACTAAGTCATCAATTCTGGTAATTCTTCCCACCACTGACTATTACCGCATGTACTCCCCTATAAGCAGCACGAAAACTTTCAGCCGCACTTTCAACTAAAAAAAAAAAACCTTAAAAAATCCGCCACTAACACAAATTTCACTTCCTTATCCCCGCAGCTAGTGGTAAAGAAATCAGAGACACCCGAGGGAGTACTGAACGGTCGAGCTGCCTTATGTGCTGGGCGAAATGATATGAGCGACGAGGACGATCAGCAATCCGAGGATGGTGGTCAAGACAAGTCACGCCATCGCTTCTCAAAGCCAGAGCACTTGAAACAAATGCTGGAGAGCGGATCCATTCCGGATGCAGCGATGATACACGCTGCCCGAAAGCGTCGTCAGCGGGCCAGGGAACAAGGTAAACTTAACTAAGATTCGTAAGAATCGTAATCGTTATTCACTTGGTCTTTTTCCAAACTCAAATTCCAGGTGCCGGCGACTACATACCCATTGAAGAGCCCAAGGAAACGCCCAAGCTTAGCACGCGCCTGCCCTGCGAGGATGTGGAGGGTGACCAATCTGATGACGAGGAGCGCATGGATATGAACGATATAACCGGACGCAAGGAGCGCGAGGAGCGGCGCGAGCAGTTCTATGCGGTCGAGAATGATTGTATGTAGTGAAGAGAAGCCAGTCCGGTTTTTGGCCAAAAAGCTGACCCAGGCCAGAGATGCAGCTGTCCTATTATATCTATCCTAATCCTAACTAACCTCTGTTCATCCACTGCAGCCACCGATGAAGACTCCGACCGCGAAATGAACGAGTGGGAGAATCAGCAAATACGCAAGGGTGTCACGGGTGCCCAATTGGTCCATGCACAACACGAGACCGTCCTGTCGCGCTTTATGATCAAGCCTGCTACTCCAGCAGGAGGATCGGTTGGGAACGATGATGCGGATGCAGTGGCGCCGACTCCACAGTCCACGTCCACGCTGCTGGAACAGGCCTACGCCAAGAGCTCTCTCGATCGCATCAATCTGGCGGCAGCTGTACGATCATCGACGAAGGCCAAGAAGGAAAAGGCTAAGGCCACGGCGTTACGAACACCACAGGAGATCTTTGCTGCCATCCAGTCGCGTCTGAGCGAGCTTAGGGAACGCTCGACGGATCACAGCGCCAGCATGGCCAGGATCAGTCTCGAGTTGAAGTCATTAAAGCTCCAGCAGTTGGAGTGCCAGCAAAATGCACCAACGGCAGCGGCCAAGTACAAGTTCTACCAGGAGGTCAAGTGCTATGTTAACGACCTGGTCGACTGCCTGGCCGAGAAGACGCCAATGATAAATGACTTGGAAAAGCGATCCCTTCAGCAATATGGAAAGAATCAACGGTATCTGGTGAATCGTCGCCGCCAGGATGTCCGGGATCAGGCCAAGGAAATAGCCGAGGCAGCAAGTAAGATGGCTTTTATATTTCAAGAAATTAACATGTTAATAAATCTTTTGGTTTCTTAGAGCCGATCTCCGCTGCTGCCCGTCGGACACCGGAATACGAGGAGCAAGTTCGTCGTGCGGCTGAGCGGGAGGGTCGTAGGACACGTCGTCGGTGTGAGCGTGAACGAAACGATCTGCTCTCCTCACACCTAGATGGCATGTCCAGCGATGATGAGATCGCCGATCAGCAGCAGGAGCAGTCGGTGGCTTCCACCGCTCAAATGGAGTCACAGGCATTGGAGACCTTCGAGGACGTCACCGATGAATTCTCCAAAGTCGAGCTGATACTGATGAAGTTCTACGCCTGGCGTAAAACGGACATGTCATCCTACCAAGATGCTTTCGTTAGTTTGTGCCTGCCCAAGGTATTGGCGCCATTGGTGCGCCACGAACTCCTGCTGTGGTCGCCCCTGCTGGACGAGTACGCGGATATAGAGAATATGCGCTGGTATCAGGCCTGCATGCTCTATGCCTGCCAGCCAGATGAGACCGTGGACCAGCTAAAGAACGATCCGGATATTAATTTGGTTCCGGCGCTCATTGAAAAGATAATCCTGCCCAAGGTGACCGGTAAGTATACCTTGGAAATTGCTCTAGTTACTGCCGATGTTCACGATATGATATGTTTCTTAAACAGCTTTGGTCACCGAGTGCTGGGATCCCCTGTCTACCACACAGACTCTGAGGCTGGTGGGTTTCATCAATCGTTTGGGCCGAGAGTTCCCGCTGAGCGGCACCAACAAACAGTTGAACAAGCTGTTTGAGTCCATAATGGAGCGCATGCGATTGGCCCTGGAGAATGATGTCTTTATACCCATATTTCCCAAGCAGTAAGTCAAGCTTTGTCAATGACCTGATTATGATGATGATCATCTTATATTCTTTCCAGAGTGCAAGAGGCCAAGACATCATTTTTCCAACGGCAGTTTTGCAGCGGCCTGAAGCTTTTCCGCAACTTTCTCAGCTGGCAGGGAATTTTGGCAGATAAACTGCTTCGAGAGCTAGCTATTGGAGCGCTATTGAATCGTTACCTTCTTCTGGCTATGCGCGTCTGCACGCCAAACGATGCCATCAACAAGGCTTACATCATTGTGAATACCTTGCCCACGGTCTGGCTGTTGCCCAACAGCGAAACTCTCAAGAATCTAGAGCTATTCATTGGATACATCAAGCAGACTCTAGAGAGCTGTGACGCCAGCAATGCGCCAGTCTTTATGTAATAACTTTGAACTAATTTTGGGCAAGCACTTGAACTAATATTATATTTCTTTCTACAGGCAATCCAGCGATAAGGCCAAGCAGATACTTCAAAGACTTCATAGTATTTAGAGAGCACCGATCGCCGCTCACATTTCAATCCTAACAATCAAATGAGCACAACCTATATAGTGTGTTGTTAGCAAATCCCTTAGTTATAAGAACTCGACAGGGGTGTGTAAATATATTAATCGCAGGTCTGCTAAAAGGAGTAAAGCTTGAGCTTACACTACATTGAGAATTAGCCTGCCCTCCCAAAACCAAAATCAATCTACAAACAGTTTTCCTATCAAAAAACTCTCAAGTGATAAAGTGTGGAACTCTCTTTTGTATCCTTTACTGATTATATTTATAGGCGACTCTCGCGTGCATAGCAATAATAATTAAAAAAAACTCAATTTACAAACTATACAAATGGTAACAATTCTAGGGCAAATCAAAAAAACAATTTAAATTGACTGAAACGCTATGGGAAGAGAGCTTTGCTTGTTCAGTCCGCCTTGGAGACGGAGGCGCGAGTGAAGTTTTGGGCCAGATCGATGACGTCCTTCTGCATTATCTGCAATTGTTCGTGGGCGATTTTTGAATCGCTGCTATCCGGCGATGCTTGTAGCACTTGCAGAACCAGATCTGAAAATAAATGTACATGGATATTAACTATAGAAACACAAAAAACACCATCAGCATCCAGAAATATTTATCTTACAAAAATCGCTGTTGATTTTAAATTACATTGAATTATATAAGGAATTCTTAGAATATGCATACTTTCAGACACATTTTTAAAATAACTCTGTCCTATTTTATGGATATTCATTTTTATTTAACTCAAAACTCTTATTTACGATCCTTGGTTCAAAATGTATATTCAACTACTGTTTTAGGTTTCAAAGTGGAAAATCCAAATAAATCCAAAGAAAGCAAACTCACCATGATAGCGGAGGAGCAACGCGTTTTGCGACTCGTTCAGTGATCCACGGATGTGCTGCAGAATGGCAGAAACAAACTTTCCAGACGCATGCAGAATGCAGCCGCTTATTGTGGTGAACAGGATCAATGCAGCTAGGTGCAGCATCAGCGCTGGGTCCTGGCATTCTAGCAGCTGTTCCTGCAGCTTCTTTTTGTGGTCAGCGATCAGCAGGCGATCTTTCTTTTTGTCCACCTTCTTGATTATCATGCTGCACGTCTTCAGCACCGCTTCCGTGGCTAGCTCAAAATCATCGATTGTCCTGTTCAGAGCCTTATTTTGTTCCAACAGAGCAGTGCGGTACTGAGCATCGCACTCCTGCGCCAACTTATTGCGCTGATCCACATTTAGGTTTGTATTTTTCACAGTCAGATTGCACTCGCTGGCCACATAGAGGGAAAGTTCATTGCTGATTTCATTACCCAAAGACTTGAGCAGATATTTAACCAGCTGCGACTGTGTATCCTGTGGAAAGAGCTTCAAGCCCTTCTCATAAAGTCGTATGTCTATCAGCAGCGTATTGATGCGATCCTGAATGGCGGCGTGCGTCTGGCGACGATTTGTCTGCGGTGTGGCTTCGAACAGTTCCTGGGCACGGGCCAAAGCCGCCTGATTAAATTGGCTGGAATAAGAGGAGTTATAAACATATAGTAGCTTGGCTTGCGAATATTTACTCTACATACTTCGTATACAATGCAGCAATGGATTTGGCCAGGTGCTCCAATCCCTCCTCCTCCAGACTAGCAGTGATTAGTTTTTCAATGTCCCCAGTCTTGACCAGGGATAATGGCTTTACAGTCTTCTTGTTTCCGGCACCACCACCTGCGAGGGCAGCATCTTCCTCGTCATCGCTGTCGTTCTGAGCAGCAGCTGCTGCCCTGCCTCGTTGATGCTTCTTCGTTGACTTGGTCTTGGTCTCGCGTCCCTGGGCTCCGCCACCCGCTTTACCCGAGGCCGCCTTCTTTCTTCGCTCATCTCGCTTGTCAACCTTGCCATCATCCTCGAGATCCTGAGCCGAGGCATTACCCTTCTGAGCCAACGTTTTCTCCACAATGTGCTGCTGGTAAACGCCGCTGTCGATGGCCGTTTTGGCCTGGGACTCGGCCAGCGCCTGGCAGGGCTGGACCAGTTGCGTGAGGTACGGTTGCGAGAAGACTACGAGAGGGAAAATAGGGAAATTGTTGCACTCAAAGAATAGAAACAATTACTTACCGATGCTATCCAGGTACACAAAATTGCTGGGGTTGCTGTGCTTCTGGGCCATGATGGCGCCGAACACCTCTTCAATGTCCTCCTCCGACAGATTGGAGGGCAGAATGGTGGATAGATCCAGGTACTGCTTTGTGGCACTGCATTCGTTCAGTGCCGTGACCACCGTCAGCTCCACCAGGCGTGCTCCCAGCGCCACGCGCTTGAGAAAGAGAAACTCCTCACTGGGGAATTGCTTTCGGATGTAGGACTTGGCATCCGAAATGCCCAGCTTGTGTATGGCTTCATACTCGAGGAAACTGTTCTGCTTGTAGAACGAGTTGACCCAGTCCGCTTGAGTCTTGGCGTAGATCTGGGGCACATACTGGGCATTGGCCAGCTTGGAGGTCACCTGCCCAGCCGGCGAGATCTCATCCAGTAGGGAATGAAAGATCTTCTCCTGTACTCCAATCTGCTGCAGGATTACAGCCACATTCGTGGGCCTGGTAATGGCTGCCAAGGCACCACGTATCTTCGCCTTGCAACGCTGGATGTAGGCCTGCGTAAAGAACACCCGCGGATTGGTGGCATCCTGTCTGCCCTTGATGATCCTGCCCAGATGCTTCTCCACCACGTCCTGCTGCAGGAAGTCCGACGGCAGATCGAACTGGGAGGCCAACTCCGATATGGAGATCTCACCCCTCAGCGTCAGCTTCTCGTTTATCTCCTGGGCAATGTGCGCGATGTAATCTTCATCAATAAGCTGCCCCAGCACGAGGTGTACACTGGGGTTCTCCGCCGCTATCCGCTCGGCCAACCCGACGATCCGCGACAGATCCACGTTGAGCGTTTTGCTGACCTCCACCAAATTGGCACGACCTCCGTTCACATACAGCTCATCCTGGATTTCGCGCTCCAGGTGATCCGGTGTGATGTACTCTTTGCCATCGTTGGTGAACACCACCTCCAGCAGCTGCTTCTCCAGCAGCAGCGTCACAATCTCCACGCAATTCCGCTCGGAGAGCCTTCATGAAAGAAAATATGGAAAGTTAAGTGTAAGCACTTTAGTTTGTCGCCTCCGACACCCACTTCTGCAAGGTCGACGTAAGCTGCGCCTTTTGAAAATCGGCCGCCAGGCGCTTAATTTCGTCCCAATCGTTGCCCATTTTTGTTATCAACAGAAAATTAAAGGAGAAAATCTACAATTTCAAGTGCAATGTGAAAAAACCTGAAACGTCAACAAAGTCCAGTCTAGAGCTGGGAAAAATACGATTTTATCACCGATACATCGATTGTTTTAGTTTCGTTCAATCATCGAAGACCTTTTTTCCTTCTCGAATAGCATATTTACACCTTATTAGTTTAGAAAATAAAGCCTAGTACTCTGACGAGAAAAACCCGCTGTATAAATTATACAGCGGAATCGCTCTTTATTTCGCTAGCGAGCTAGTGTGACCAAAAAAAATTAAGGAAAATCCTGAAATGCCATGAAAATGGTAATACTGAACAGCTGTTAGTAA